>LGRX02010622.1:0-46772 GCA_001247695.2 Cymbomonas tetramitiformis
GGCTAAGGCTGTGCGACATGCGCCGTTGATGTCCTCCGCGGGGTCCCTTGGGCTAAGCCTGTGCGACGTGCGCCGTTGATGTTCTCGTTTGGTAAATGACTCCACAAGCGCCTGTGGACAGCGCTTGTGATTTTAGAGGGCGTCGCCACAGTGGTGCTCTTTACGAGGCTTGTCGTGCAGCGAGCCCATTAGCGCTATCGCGCCGGAGCATGGGGGTATATAAAAAGCTCCACAAGGCACGCTACGCCCCTAGGGATGCCCCTATGTCCCTAAATGACGGTCCCTGTGAGGGATCCCGCATTCATTTGGTCGGTGCCTTGGCCGAATGATAGGTCATCTTGAAACTCCGCTGCGGCTGCTGCGCCTGGGTTCCACCATCGGGGCTGCAGACTGGTGCACTGACCTTTGCGCCGCCGCTGCTGCAGGCTGCGGGCCTCCACGGACATCGAGTGCTTCTCCGCCACGTGGTGGGTGGGCGCAGGGATATCCGGGTGCACCGTGGCCATGTTCGTGGTCGGGTTCCCTATGGGGCTGTTCCTGCTGATGCGCAGCCAGCAGTGCGACCAGCTCGTTCGCGTGCACCGCGATGACGTGCGCCACTTCCTGGACGTGGTGCCCCAAAACCTGTGGTCCGCCGCCACGGAGGACACCATGGCGCACATCACCAGCGAGTTCCAGATCCACCAGAAGGGCCGCGTGTCCGTGCTGAGCGGCCTGGCCCCCATGGGCATGGTGTGGCGTGCCAGGAGCTACATCAAGCGGGTCATCTCCACCAACAGTCTTATAACCAAGCGTGCCGGAAGCAAGAGCATTCTCCAGCTTAATGGCCTCGCCCATCCAAGTAAGCGCGCCGTGGAGAGGGGGCGCTCCCCGCCCTCGGAGGCGGGAGCAGAGGGGTGTGACGATCCCTCTGCACAGTATGTTGGTTCGGACTCCGGAAACCTTCTGGACCTCGACCTCTACATAAACACGGATGTGTTTCGGGAGGTGGAGCCGGAACAGAAGCATAGGGAAGACGAGGGCAGGGTAAGCATGGAGCGGAGGCTGCCGTTGAAAGCAAGGGATGCGGCGCTCCGGATTGGGCGGAGCTGGCTTAAGAATGCTGCGGCGAATCTGATGAAGAGGAGCATCCTGGTCAGCATGGGCGAGACCGGGCGGGAGTCGCTCATGGAGTTTCAGAACGGGGAGCGGTTTCGGGTGTTGGTGTTGGAAATGGAAGACGCCGGAAAAGAAACAGTGCGCCCGCCTCCGTATCCCGCCCGGTCGTTTACCGACACCACTTGCTGGCGCAACCCGTGTGTACTAGCCTCAGTTTGGGCTTCTGCGAGCTGGACTCAGATTGAGCCTCCTTGGCGACACTGCTCCAAAGTGACGGAAAGTGTCAGCTGCTCGGCGGATCGCTTAGTCCAGCACACTGATAGTGGCCGACGTCCACCAACCACCGCTGCTGGAAGCACTAGCCACGGGCACCCTGAGTCCCGTAGGGTTCCGGGCCGCTCAACCTTCCTTATATATGCGAGAGTCTGGGCGGTGCCCCTGCCCAGCCCGCAGGGGACGACGCCTGAGGAAAGGGCACCCCTAAATCCCCCACCGCCACCTCCTTTACGTGTGAGACTGATGGGTCTATACCTGCTTTGGTGACGGATCACAAAACACAGATGGGGGAATAAATATCAGACACAGAGAGAGAGAGAGAGAGCTGCCGCCGTACCCTGCTCGGAGGGGTAAAACATTTCACTCTGTGTTTGTGGTTGGCTGATGTTTACCAACCACCACCACCAGAAGCACTAGCCACGGGCCCCCTAGGTCCCCTGGGCTCCGAGGTCGCCCAGGCTGGCTCAAACATCCGGCAGTCCGGGAGAGTCCGTGCGTGTATGTGTTGATCCGTGGACCGGTTCCTTTGGAAACAAAACCCCAAGCCCCCGAATCGCCACAGAGGATTGCCTGCACTATGCACCCGCACCGGAGATAACTATTTCTTTTGCTCTTCACATCTCATTGCCAACAGGCACACTGCATAGCATTTCATTAAAAATAGCTTTCTTCTTACATGCTTTTAAGTGTGTGAGAGAAAATCTCTTTTTGGAATGGAGATGTCCTCACCTGTGATGCTGATGTGCTTCCTGCGCATGGAGACGCCCGTCTCCGGCCGGCCGAAGGTGACGAAGGCAAACACCACGTAGGTGCACGCCCTGAGCAGCTCCGTAGCTGCCCGGCCCACCGGCTCCAGCCCCAGCCCGTGCGCATGCACCGCCGAGACATGCCTGGCAGGCAGCCAGGTCCGCACCGTCTGCTCCTCACCCGCGGCTTCAGCCGCCTGCACCTGGAGGCGGGCCATGCCCTTCACTGCTCTGGAGATCGCCCGGCCCCTGGCAGGCCCGGGGAACCCCATGTCCTCGTGGTAGTTGTTGATGGCGGATAGGTAGGGCTGCATGTTGGACGCCTGCACCGTGCCCTTGTCCAGCATGTGAGCAATGTACAGCCTCACCGTGGCCCCCGTTGCCGGAAGCCACTGTCTGCCCTCCGCCTCACAGAACGCCATGAAGGCCCGAGCCTTCGGCCGGTAGTTGCCCACCGTCTTGCCGCCCAATGCTGCCCCCTGCATCTGCACTGCCAGCTCAGTGAGGGAGCTGTCCCCCAACTCTCCTCTCCAGCGCTCCTGAAGCGCCGCATCCCAGCTAGTCACCTCCTGCACCGCTGCCGGGAGCACCTCATACCTCTCCTTGCTCATGTCCAGGTCCTCCTTGTCACCATCCTCGTAGGCAATGTGGGTTAGGCCGTCCGACCCCGTGTCACCCACGGTGCCGGTGTACCAGGCATCATCCTGGGGCCAGTACACCTTCACTTTGAGGCCACTCGCCAGCCCCGCCTGTGGCGCCTGCCCGGCTGCCCGCCTCCCATCCTGCAGGTAATGGCTCACCGGGAGGCGGAGATGCGGAACATGATGCCGTCCCAGCTTGAGGCCCCGAGCAGCTCGGACCCTCCCAGCCGGCTGGGAGTAAAGAGGTCCCTGCCCCGGGGCAAGATCACCACCTCGTCGGCCATGGCCTCCAGCTGCTGGAACCACATCTGCCCCGGCCAGTAGGGCGCCACCACCGTGGCGGCGCACTTCTCCTCCCGCAGCTTGTGCGCCACCTCGTCGAGGAGGGACCACGGGGGGTTGACCCAATTGACCTCTCCTAGCCAGGAAAAGGCCAAAGAGTCCACGCCCTCGCACCCCGGGTCGTGCCACTGTGCGTAGTAGCGCGGCAGCTGGGCGGAGAGCTCCGAGGCGAAGCGGTCCACGGTGTGCTCGTGCCATTCCCGCTCCGCCCACTGAAACCACCTGCGATTCAGCCGCCAGTCGTCCAGGTCCCGGTCCCGAGACAAGCGGTCGACCCACTCGTTTGCCTCGCTTCTGATGTACCTCGCCTGGAGCTCGATGTCGTTTAAGTCCAGCAGGATCCACAGGCGTCGCATCCGCCGCATCAGCTCCGGGTTGCGCGACGTGAAGTGCGAGAGCATGGCCACCACCGCCTGGTTGTCGCAGTAGAGGCGCACCACCTTGCCGGTGAGCTCTCTCAGGAAGGATTGCACCGTCTTGTACACGGCCTCCAACTCCAGGTGCGTGATGTGTAGATGCCGTAGCTCGTCGGACCAGAATCCTCTTGCCGCGTGCTTGAGGTTCAGCACCCCGCCCCATGCGAACAGAGACACGTCGGTGTGCACCTTCGCTCTCGTGGGGCTGCGCCAAATCTTTCGACCGTTCCACCGGCTCTGAGCCGGCAACCTGAGCCACCACTCGATGTCGCTCCACGCCTGCCGTGTGAGCTTTACCTTCGCGCCCCATCCCCGCCTCGTGGAGAGCACGAAGTGAAGCTCCCTGAGATACAATCTCGCCGGAGGGACTGCCAGATACACAGACTGGCAGAGCCCCGTGAACGCTGCCAGCTTCCGAGCTGGGAGCCACCTCCGCTGTCGCGACGCCTCGCTGAGAAGCGCCTTGGACTGCAGGTGAATCTTCTGCAGCCTCGCCGGTGTCACGCGGAACTGTCCCGCCTTGAGGTCCACCTCGAGCCCGAGGTGCTCCACCAGCTGCGTCGGCTCCCATTGCCCCTTCTTCTCGTTGCGCGACAATCCGAGTCTCACCAAGACCCGAGATGTCAGCTCGCGCGCCCTGAGCGCCTCGATCCTGCTGCTTAGCAGCAACAGGAAGTCGTCCATGTAAGGGAGCACCCGCGCCCCCTGCTGATGCTCCTCGCGGCCGCATCCTCCAGCTCGTCTGCGAACTGCCCAACGTCGTCGCACCTTGCTTCCGCTTTGCAGCTTCCGCACCTCCCGCCGATCCTCCGCGGATCTCGGAGAACGAAGGCACTCCACGAGCACCTTCATGACCTTGACGAAGATTCGTGGCGAGTCGTTCCAGCCGAAGGGAAGGGCGCCGCACTGGAATAACTCCCCCCGCACGTCGAACTGCATGTACTCCTGGAAGGCGGGGTCGATCCCCACGACATGGTACCCGTCCTGGAGGTCGAAGCTGATGCACCAGTCGTTCGGCTTGGCGAGCCGACGCAACTTCTTGAGGGTCTCCATCTTGCACCGCGACTTCACGCAATGCGCGTTCAGCCAGCGAAAGTCCATCACAAGACGCCACTTGTTCGTCCCCGGCTTCGGCACCAGGAACACTCGGGATACGTGTCGTCGCCTTCTCGCTCGCACCCATGCGCCCGTTTTGAGACACCTCTCCGTCTCTGCGGACATCCACTCCAGCTGCTGAGGGGTGGCGTCGGCCAGAGACACTCCGTGATCGAAAGGCTTGGGCGCCTTGTCGACCCAACGCATCTTGGCCCCTTTGGTGATCCACTCCATCACCTCGGAGTTCGCGCCAGCTGCGCGCCATGCCCCCCTTCGACTCCGCACCCTTTCCTGTAGGGTGGGCTCTTTCCGTTGGACGCCCCGAGGGGCGGAAGGCGTCCAACCTTTCCGTGATCGGAAAGTTAGGTCTGGGCTTGGGCGCCTCGCCCAAGCCCTGACCCTTTACCTCCCTTGCCGCTGCCGCGGCCACCTTCACCTTTTCCAGCGCCTTTGCCCTTGCCTGCTTGACGGTCACGAAAAGTCGAAACTTTGGCGCTGGCCTTGGCGTGCGTGTTCATCACTGCCTTCGCCTTCGTGGTGTCGAATTCCTTCAACCACTTCGTGAGCACTGAGTCGCTCACCAACCCGTCGCTGCCTGCGTACACCTTCTCCTCGATGAAGGCCAACTTCGCCCGCAACGCCTCAGCTCCGCCGTGCGACGTAGCATCAGACTCCATGCTCGCTCTGAGCTGCAACATGGTGTAACGGTTGCTCAGGAGCGAAAAAACGCCCTTAAACGTGTTGTGCGCTGCGAAAACGCGCTCACTCAATTCCTCCACCGTTGGGGGGTCCTTTTCATCTTGACACCAGTCCAGGGTCACCTCGGAAAACGCAATCGCATCGTGCATGTACGACAGCGCAGGGGCAAGCACCAACTGCTCGTAACGCATGGACGAGTTGGTGCGTTTGGAGAGGGCGTCGTAGGTCTTGTCGTTGTACAAATCGTACATCTGCGGCATGTCCGTCTCCAGCGTTGCAGGTCTCGCAGGGAACGGATTCCCTTCAACGTGTGGAACATACGGGAGCTTTTTTAATGCCTCCAACTCCGCGTCTCCGCTCTGAGCGGAACCACCATCCTGCGAAGCGGCTTTCGCTGCCGCCTCCTCCGCGACTTCAACTCTCGCTGCGAGAGTCTCCATCTGCTTCATCATGAGCTTCATCATTTCGCCCTGTTGCTCCAACAGGACTTCCATCCCGGACTTCGCAGCCGGTTGTCCAGCCGCGCCGGCATTGTTCTCCGACGCGCTTTGCTCACCTTCTTGATCGCTCATTGTAGTAAGTCGTCAAGGGTTTAAACTTCCACAGTAACGTTAAAATGTGGGGTAAAATTTTTTTGCAGTGTGCCGCACTAAGAATTTCTCCGCGAGGAAAAATTTCTTGTGAAGTTCTTTTGCGAAGGCAAAAGAACAGAGCTGCGGATTCCCACGGGCGGAACTCCTAAATACTGTCGTGTGTAAAGCCTTCAGATCTAACTCAGCTGCTGATTTTGATCTAACGGCTCAGGAAACTCTGATCGATCTACCGGCACAGAAACCTCTAAAATTCCGCAGGCTCCAATTTAACCATAATGGCATTCATCAGGGGCTCACGTGAAGTGCGGGCTGAGTGGACTTTTGCTGGCGGTGCCCTACAGGTGAGACGTAGGCCAGTGACGAGGCTCTACCAGACGTTCTCGCGGGTGGCTTTGGGGCAGTTCTTCACTCCCTTCAAGCAGGAGCTGTACTTCTGGCAGTGCTGGGAGATTCTGCGCAGGGTGCTGCAGACGGGCTTCGTGCTGGTGGTGGAGATGTTCACGTCTGCGCAGTTCGCCATGGTGTACGCCGTGCTGATCTCAGTGCTCGCCCTGGCTCTCCACACCCAGTTTAACCCTTACATGCTGCCCTCCATGGGCATGCTCCAGCTCTTGCTTCTCGTGTCGCAATTCCTGATTCAGATGGGCATCCTGACTTCTGAGGTCCTCGCTAGCCCCACCAACCCCTCCCCTGTGCCCAAGTGAAGTTGAGACTTACCTGTGCTGGCTCAGATGCAGCGTTTTCCACAGCGCAACAGGATGAGAATGAGACTGAGACTGAACATACTCAGATGGAGCATGTCCCTACACTGCGCACGGTTCGGCTGACTGACGCCGAGGCTGAGGCTGAGGCTGAGGCTGAGGCTGAGGCTGAGGCTGAGGCTGAGGCTGAGGCTGAGGCTGAGATCAATCGGACGGAGCAGTATCCTCAGGTTGAACACAGCTCAACTGAGACACACTGGATTCGCTCGGATGCAGCTCTCCCCTCAGGTTACACGAAGTTTGAATCAGATTGAGACTGAGACGGAAATCGCTAAGATAGCGCATTCGCCCATTTTTGTGGATGGCAGAAGACTTAAGCCCGTACTTGCTCGGATGGAGCCCTCCTGCGGGAAATTCCACGCTGCTGGACTGCGAGTCAGATCAAACGTGCGGCCATGGAGCATGTGTGCATGTTTGGGCGCGCTAGCTTGAATTGAGATGGGGACTGCGCTCACTGGTGTGGAACGTTTGCTCACTATCGTTTGTGCCGGCTTGCTGTGCTGGCTGTGCAGATGATCGAGCACGAGGGGACGCAGCAGGCCGTGGGATTCTTTCTTCTCGTGTTTCAGACGGTCATCCTGACGGCCGCATGTTTCCTCATTTATCCCGCCTTTGCACCGGTGGCCACCATCTTGTGGGCCAAGTGCCCACCGGCCGTGGTGGTCTTTCACCGGGTCGGTTCAACACTGACAGTGTTCAGCAGAAAAGCGTCTGCACAGTCACCGCTGATAGGACGGCCAATGGATAGTGAAACCGGAACGCATTCGCCAGCTCGGACACCAGCTCAGACTACGTGCTTGCAGCAGGTTGCCACTCCCTTGCTATTACGTATTGCCACTCTGGATTCTCCCTGACCATCTGCCAAGTTGGCTTCTCCCTCGTGATTGGCTGATCCCACCAGCACCTCATGTCATATTTTGGCATAGAGCATATTTCCTGGAGTGGTTTGGAGGGGAAGGTGATCCCGCAGTGAGTATAGGGCAGACACCGTGATGTAGGACAACTAAGGCCGGGTTGGGCGAGGGTGAGGGTTGCAACTGAAGGAGCAACAATGGACGCGCAACCCCATCGGCCCGGAAATGAGTGTAGACATTCCGGCAGTTGAAGGGTGAGCCTAAAGAGCCCTTTCCTTCACCCTGCAAACGTGGAGTCTCGGAGAGATATAGCTTTGTAGGGAGGCCTGCTCTGCCCTGTTTCCTGTGTTCAATCACGAGGGGGGGGCTGAGATACAATGTTCGGACGCTTGTGCATTACTTCATGTGTACAACGGCACCGGGCAGCATGAATTCAAAGGCCACGCTCCGGCTCGGTGTCCAATGAATCCGGTGGCGACTTGCGGGGGCTGATCCTGGAGATAGAGAGGGGGGGGAAGCGGGAGGGGAGGGGGAGATACCAAGGTGTAATTCACCCATTCTCACATAGTAAACTGGCCATGCCATATGGTTGAGTCTTGCAATGTGGCGCATGGCGCACTGCAGATCTCCAACTTGCCACCAGTGAAAAGTCCAATTATGTGTCCTTTCATTTGGCATGTGCCAACATGGATGGCAGGTCATCCTGCTTGAACGTTCCTGTGTTCAGGTACTCATTTGGCAGCAGGTAAAGGTTTTGTGGGAGAGTCCTTGTGGCTCACAGTGAATGTTATGGTGGAGATGGGGCAGGTCGAACTGCTTGGAACTTGCTCATAGCAGTGGTGATCAAATCCTGAATGTGATGCTCTCTCCCGCCGATGGTCTCCAGTGGAATGAACATAGTGCTGGTGTGACATCACAAACTCAGAATAGGGAATGTCAACCAATGGAAATGTTACAATATGAAACATTTTAGGCTGCATGAAAATAGTCAAGTGCTTCAGTTGTTCACTTTACACACACGTGAGCCTCTGTTTTTGTGTAGGTAGGCATACAGGTATGCTTTCTGCATGTATTCGTATTCGCTTACATCCTAGACACATTTATGTATACAGAGAGAGAGAGAGAGAGAGAGAGAGAGACATAAATATGATATAAGTAAATACGCTAGATATAGGATCAGGCATATCCCACATCCTGGCATGAATCCTACTGGTCCATCAGTGACCGTGTATTTGGGAGCTGTTCACATTCTAAACTCGACCACACTTCAATATGGCGATATGCATATGGTCTCCGAAATGCTCTGGAGCCATGTTCTTGTCTATTGGGTAGGTCTACTCGGGGTTATATTTTTGCAGCAGGTGGAGCTTTTGTCTGTGCTGTCACCAAACGCAATTGGGGAGTTTGGGAGTTTCGGGAGTTCGGGAGTTTTACAATGGGAGGCCCTAAAAAAATCGAAAATTTGACCGAATCTAGGGTTTAAGATTTTCCCGAGTGGAATGTAATTTTATTTAATTTTCCGGTTGATTTAGGGTTTAAGAAATATTCCTAATTTTCACGAAAGAAATCATCTTTTTCAGCCTGAATTAAGGAAGGTTTATGGGGTTTTTTGTGTTAAGAAAACATAAATTTTCCATTGAACTTGTATAATATTTCACGCATTTTTAAGCTTCAAATTTTTTTTCGAAACTCGGTAGCAAAATGAAACTTTTTACGTCTGATTTTTATGAAAAATGTTTTTGGGGGTTCATCGATGAACCCCTTTTATTTTTCCTAGTTTTATATGAATTTCGGGCCTTTTTGGGTGTTGGGGAGTTTTACAAGGGGAGGCCCTGAAAAAATCGAAAATTTGACCGAATCTAGGGTTTAAGATTTTCCCGAGTTGAATGTAATTTTATTTAATTTCCCGGTTGTTTTAGGGTTTAAGAAATATTCCTGATTTTAACTAAAAAAATCATCTTTGTCAGCCTGAATTAAGGAAAGTTTATGGGGTTTTTTGTGTTAAGAAAACAAAAGTTTTCCATTGAATTTGTACCATATTTCACGCATTCTCCAGCTTCAAATTTTTTTTCGAAACTCGGTAGCAAAATCACACTTTATACGTCTGATTTTTATGAAATATGTTTTTGGGTGTTCATCGATGAACCCCTTTTATTTTTTCTAGTTTTATATGCCCTTTTTGGGGGTTTTTCTAAATTTTTTGAAATTTCTTCAAAAAACCCCGATTTCTTTGCAATTTCAGGAATATTTTATATTTATATATCACATGAAATATACAGCTTCAAATCAATATTCAAAACAAAGTTACCGGCGCGCATGTTTTGCCTCCAGAGTTTAACACGACTTCACCTTTTCTAGTGCCCTTCGCCCCATCGCCTACTCGTCTTCGTGCATTGACCAACTACGTTCTCCATTGGTTTTTCACGTGCTTTCGCGGACCACTACTAACCACAAGTCCGGGTGGCCGGCCCCCCAGTTAGGTTCAAAACATACTTCTTTCCCCGCCAAGATCCCTAACTAACTTTCACGAACTTTCGATGTTCTACTTCACGTTTGTCACTTTCATCTTCCGGTACGGCTCACTCAATCCAAGATCCCCCACATGGCGCTTCGCGCAGCAGAACACCGCGTGAGATAAATAGTGCACCGCGCTAATGAAGTTTGCACGCTTCCTCTCCACGCCGATGAAGGCGCGTCCCATGCGAAGCGCTCCAATCCCAGTGGTTCCTGCGGAACACTTAACATCTTTCAATACCCCGGCGTGTCCCTCGCGGCAAAACCAATGCATCCACAATGACACGCACCACTTCCCATGAACGGGTCCAGCACCACCATGTCGATGTCGGTTGTGTACCGCTCCACCAACAGCTCCATGAGCTCCACCTTTTTCTGTCCCACCACCAAGGTCTTGCCATGCTCTTCGCAGGGCTTGCCGCCCTTCAAGCATCCCACTACGGCGCAATCGTGCTTGAAGGTATCCTGCACTTGAACAGCTTGGAAAGGTCGTGCCTGATGTTCTACCTCGGTCTGAACGATGTCCATCCTCTGCTCCTCATCCATTTCCTTCCAGCTTGGTTCCCAGCTCTCAGCCAGGTGCTTTTCCAAGGCCTTCTCAAAAGCCTTCACCTCTTGGTAACTTAGGGCACGCAAAATGTTTCCAGTCCAACAATTCAGCGGGAAATAATCAAAGTCAAGGTCCTTACATTGCTGCCCCCTGGTTTGGATGCTGGTCTTGAAGTCCAACTTCGGAGCCTCCAGCTTCCGTGCAAAAGTCGTGTACTGGTGTCCCACGGACTTTGGAGTGTTCGTGAAAGTCGCGTTGTTGCGGTTCCCCTCCGTCACGATGTACCCCGGCATTGTCTTGTACACCTGTGATCCTTCCCCCCTTTTCCCTCCCTTTAAGAAACGTAACAAAAAAAATAAAAATAAAAGGGTGCCTTCAAAGCAACAAGTGTTACATCGATCCTACCGGGTGCTTCAACGCCTTCCAGCCCGCCTCCAAAGCTCGAAGGGCTTCACTGTCGCCTAAGGCACACACAATGGTGTCTCCGTCCACCTTTCCCAGATCGGCGTATTTATGAACCTCCGACATGCCATCGTTGTTCGCGCACAGCTCGTCCAACTTGACTGCGAACGCATCCCAATCCACCTTCGTGTTGTACCCGGTCTTGCTCTCATGGCCCCACGGAACATCCGTGATGACCGCCGCCACACAAAACTTATCTTCCGCCGCGTTGTGCGTGATGACGTCCATGGCCCCGAGAGCTTCGCCGAAGTACAGCTGCAACAGCGGGATGCCTTGGGAGTTCATGGCAACCGATGTCAACACCAACAACTTCTCAGACTCGGCATGTCCGTGTTGATGGATTAACTCCAAGACGTACTCCACCTTCTCATCCTTCACCTTCGTGCCACGCGTCACGCCACGGTTCTTCACCGCTACCACCTTCGGCACCTCCACGGACACAATATTGTGCACATGATGCCGTACACCAGGCTTCAACGCCTCCTCATTCATCTTCAAGAACTGCCCAATCTCAATGCTCTCCTTCACCGGTCCCTTCTGCTGCGTTCCATTTCGGAGCGTTCCGCCTGCCATCTTCCATTGTCGCAACCCTTCGTAGTCCGGGTTCCCTCGCGACACCCCAACCCAAGGCTTCATCCATTCCGCGCAGGGGGCCGGGTCGTCCTCCATGTCCTGCTCATCCTTCTGTTTCTCCTTGTCGCTAAGCCAAGCCGCGTAAGCGGCATCCTCCTCCTCAAAGGCCTGCAACTCTTGACGTAGCTTCCCCATCTCCGCCCTCTTCTTAGTTAGATCCTTTCTCTGCTTCTTTGATTTTGGGACATGTTCCCCCGCGTCCTCCGCCGCAAACCAATCCGCCACTTCCTGTCTCTTCCGCTTCCGATCTTCACGTGTTTCACGAACCTCATCCGACTCCTTTTCAAAGTCAAACTTTCCATCCTCCTCCTCATCGCCCTCCTCATCGCCCTCCTCTTCCTCTTCGTTCTCCTCCTCCTCGTTCTCCTGACCATCTTCCTCACCAACCGGTTCCTCACCTTCTACCTCCTCATCCCCATCGCCTACCTCGTCATCATCCCCAACCGACGCACCTTCCTGCGTCTCTTCCTTTTCCTCTTCAACATCCCCACCCGTCTCACCAGCTGCAACTTCCGCAAGGGTCTCGACGCCACTCTCCTGAGCCTCCACAGCAGTCTCCTCCCACTCAACCATCTCGTTGTGCTTCTTCAGCATGTCCTGCACGACTTTCGGCTCGACATCCCGGTTCAAGCGAGGCAAGTTACTGGTCTTGGAGCAAGTCTCGTTGGCGTCGAAGAAAGTACCATCGTACCTGTAAACAAAAGTTTAACACCCATCACCTTTCCGCATAAAAAAATAGTTCACGGCTTTAACCAAACCGTGGTAGATGGACTTACTTTCCGGCGCTCAGGTCCTCCAAGAACTTGGACGCCTCTTCAGTTTTTTTCGCCTTCCCCTTAGAGCTTTGAAGCTCTAGCTGTGAGCGGACTTCTTGACGAAGCAGCACAAACGAACACAAGTCCGTGAAGGCGCGTGTGGTTCCGACGAAGCCCAAAGTCGCGCATTGCTTCTTCTTCTTCAAGTGGAGCTCGCCATTCTCGTCCTTCACGGCGAACTTGACGTTCTCGTTCACTTTCAGGAAAACCTGAGACATGTGTTTGTCTTCAGGCGTGATGGTTGCATGTAACACAATAAAATAAAGACCGGCTTCCACCGTACCTGATATCTTTGTGTCGGATTAAGACGTTGGAATTCCTTGTTGTCGAACAAGGAGTTGAAGCCGAAGGGGGAATCCTTCCCCAAAGCTTCGCAGTTCTCGCGAAGCAAGGCCTCCAGCCGCTCGTCGGGCCCGATCACCTTTTCGTGGATGTGGGCCATCCTCTTGAAGAACATCAACGAGTATAACGAAGGGTCGATGTGAGAGAACAAAACAACCAACTTCTGTGGTTTGGCCACGGTCTTGTCAATGGAGGACATCAGCCATTTGAAGGAGGTGTAGTCGTCGAAAAAAGTTTTTTCTTGGACCCCTTCTCGTTCTGGACGATGCGCGAGAGGGCGAGGCATGTAACCTCCTCCTTGGTGATGTCCTCCGACACCACGATGACGTTGCATTCCAGAAACCTTTTGTCCCGGGCCTCTAGTTTTTTTCCGCCTACCACGGCGCCATCTTGGAAGGCACGAGTGAAAAACTCGTGCCTACCATGTCCGTCAATGGCAATGTACCGCTTACTGAAAACAAAAACAAACACAGCACGCCATTTAAAACGACAAAGAACATGGGTTAAAGGGTTAGAGAAACTATTTATAAAAAAATATATAAAGTGTTTACTTCAGCTAAAGCTACCACTGGCTGTCTAGCATCCACAAAGGACATTGCGTCCTACGTATTTTTGCGTTTCGCTCAGCGTCTTTTTTATTCTTGAGTCTCCTCTTAGCTACTGCCACGTTTGGAACATTATACCAGCTAATGGGAACATGGTTCTTCCTGCAAGAATCTTCCTCATCTTCTGAGGATGTAACATCTTCAAGCAACACTAGCTTAAAACCCCCTGTCTAAAATGCAACGCCTACGTCTAGTAATTTCTTTGTTGATCCTAATTCTTTCAGCTTCTCGGTTCATTGCACGTCTTCTTTGAAAGGCGCGCACGCCTTTAAACAGATCTCTGCAACAAATTAAAAGACAAGAAAGAAAACTTTAGGAGCAAGAGTCCTGAAGGGAGTCAGTAGACCTGCAGGTGAACAGCAAATAAACAAGAAGAAAGTCACCATGCAAAACCAAGAAGAGTTCAAGCACTAACCTTTTTTTGCTGAATAAGAAAAGCGTTCATCGATGAACGCAAAAGCGTTCATCGATGAACGCTTTTTAAAAAACACTGCTAAAGAAACAAGTGTTTTGACCGGTTTAAAGAAAAGTGTTCATCGATGAACGCTTTCTTTATTTTGTTTCTGAAGCTTGAGTATTTTAAACTCTTTTTAAGAAAGCGTTCATCGATGAACGCTTTTCTTAGTTTTCCTTGTATTTTTCCTGAGAAAAAAGCTGAATCACACAGAAATATCGCAGCTTTTGCAACTCCAAACCGCAAAGTTTTAGGAAAAATACAAGGAAAACTAAGAAAAGCGCTCATCGATGAACGCTTTCTTAAAAACAGTTTAAAATACTCAAGCTTCAGAAACAAAATAAAGAAAGCGTTCATCGATGAACACTTTTCTTTAAACCTGTTAAAACACTTGTTTCTTTAGCAGTGTTTTTTAAAAAGCGTTCATCGATGAACGCTTTTTCACACTTGTCTCTTCTACCTTTTGTCAGCGCAGTTCTTCAAGAAGGTTTAGTGAAACTTACCCGTGGGCCTTAGGATCTCCTTTTTTGGCGCGGCGCCAGATCATGGTTTGGGAAAGGTCGATGCCGTTTTTCTCAACGGACTTCTCCACGTTGACACCGTTGTGATTGTGTCCTCTTGGGTTGTCAGCGAAAGAGCAGTCCGCGAGCTTCAGCACTTTCTGCTCAACGAAACGCTGTTCCATCACGTCCGCGTAAACCAACCTTTCCGTGTTGCCATCCCCGGACTTCTTGGTGGTTCCTTTTTTTGCAGGCATCTTTGCTTGTTTCTTTTGACTTTAAATCTTTGCGCTTTTTATTTGGCGGCTAGAGTTCTTTACTAGCTCTCAACTGTCTTCAGGTTTTCTTCGACTTCCGCAGTTACACCTTGTCCTCTGGTCGAGGTGAACCCTCGCGGGTGATATTTGGTCATCTGGCCCGGGCGGCGCAACAACGCATCAGCTGCTCATGCTACTCATGGCGCCAAACGATGACTCGCGTGGGAAGGTCGACTTCGGTGAAGCTTTGCTTGTGCCTGTCCACCCTCCTATTCCGCGCGGGGTTCAAACCTGGACATGCATTTTACGTGCAATCGGGGTTTACCACGGAGGAGATCGACGACATCTTAACGGCGTTGGGATCCCGCCTCACCACCGGCGATCGTGTCGGGAGTGAGGAACTGGCCTACGGGCAATGGATGGTGGTGCCCGGTACCGGTAGGAAAGCAAGATGCGCGGCCTCCGAGTCCCGCAAGGGTTGCGTGACAGCGAAGACCCACAAGCAATCCCAGCCCATCCTTTCAAAGGATGGCCCAAGGGTGGTGGTCATGGGTCGGCGCAAGGTGAATGGTCAGTGGGTAAACCACAAGTTTCAATTCTGTCTTCTCCACCAGTGTTGCGCTACGGTATTGCCCAACTACTGTGATGTACCGCCTTCACCTACGGACCTGGTTGTGGCACATGGGTTGTCACTAACTAGGGAACAACGGCTTGGAGCTGGGGCCTTGACCTTTCAAGAGCAGTAACTCAGGTACGAAAGCGACATTGTTGTTTGCACGGTTTGTTGGGCTTTGGACTAACGTAATTGTTTTTCCACAGGTACCACACATTGGGAAATATGCGACTGAGTGTCCAGGGATAATGTGAAAGTTAGTTAGGGATCTTGGCGAGAAGTATGTTTTGAACCGAACTGGGGGGCCGGCCACCGGGACTTGTGGTTAGTAGTGGTCCGCGAAAGCACGTGAAAAACCAATGGAGAACGTAGTTGGTCAATGCACGAAGACGAGTAGGCGATGGGGCGAAGGGCACAAGAAAGGGTGAAGTCGTGTTAAACTCTGGAGGCAAAACATGCGCGCCGGTAACTTTGCTTTGAATATTGATTTGAAGCTTTATATTTTACGTGAACAAGCGTTCTAATCTAGTGAATAGTACAAGCGTCCAAAGCGTTTAAGTGTTTGCGTGTTTAATTTTTTCTGTCCGTGTTCTTCGGTATTTAAGAGAAGTCCGGGCGCGCGTCGTAACTGGAGTTGGTGACCTAGCGGTAGTCGGCTGTTTTATGCCTGAAATAAGGGGAAAAAACGGGGCAACCCCCATAAAATAGGAACAAAGCCAACCAAAGATATTCCTGAAAGTGTAGAAAAATTCTGGGTTTTTTCCAAAATTTTCAAATTTTAAAAAAACGCCGAAAAGGCCTGAAAATCATAGAAAACTGAAAAAAATTATATTGGTTCATCGATGAACCCCCCAAAAAATAATTCATGAAAGCAGACGTAAAAAGTATCATTTTGCTACAGATTTTCAAAAAAAATAAATTAGCTTAAAAATGCGTGAAATATTGTACAAGTTCAATTAAAAATTTATGTTTTCTTAACACAAAAAACCCCATAAATCTTCCTTAATTCAGGGTGAAAAAGATAATTTCTTTAGTGAAAATCAGGAATATTTCTTAAACCCTAAAACAACCGGGAAATTAAATAAAATTACATTCAACTTGGGAAAATCTTAAACCCTAGATTCGGTCAAATTTTCAATTTTTTCAGGGCCTCCCCTTGTAAAACACCCCAAAACCCAAAAAGGCCTGAAATTCATATAAAACTAGAAGAAAAAAAAAGGGGTTCATCGATGAACCCCCAAAAACATATTTCATAAAAATCAGACGTATCAAGTATCATTTTGCTACCGAGTTTCGAAAAAATTTTGAAGCTTAAAAAGGCGTAAAATATTGTAGAACTTCAATTGAAAATTTATGTTTTCTTAACACAAAAACCCCATAAACCTTCCTTATTTCAGGCTGAAAAAGATGATTTTTTTAGTGAAAATCAGGAATATTTCTTAAACCCTAAAACAACCGGAAAATTAAATAAAATTACATTCCACTCGGGAAAATCTTAAACCCTAGATTCGGTCAAATTTTCAGTTTTTTCAGGGCCTCCCATTGTAAAACTCCCCAACTCCCAAAACTCCCAAACTCCCCAAATGTGTAGAATGCTGTGCTGTAACCTCTGACATTTTCTTTGTATGTGCATGTGCGCCTGCTTCGCTCTCATCTTTGATTTGTGCGATGCGCTTTCGAAATGTGTTGAGCATAGTCTGGCGTCCTTGTGTTTAGACGATCGCAGCGCGAATGGAGTGTATTCCTGGCGGGAGCTTTACCCGGCGATTACTGGAAACGCCGCATTATTTACTGTGCACCGGGAGGTAGAGAGAGCCCTGTACAGTAGCCCCCCAGATTCGTATCCATAAAATGTCGTGAAGGATGTGAGATGCCTGTTACGTACGAATACGGAACTGCCATTGAGGGATACCCAAATTTGGGGGATATATGTGTAAGGAACGGCGAACAAAGAGAGAAACTTTGAGTGTTTCGGGATCGTATGTAAGTGTTACCACCAAGGCCCGGTATCGATAGTTCGATAACTCCGATTAATCGATTAATCGGAGTTATCGTCGTCGTTCGATATGTTCAAACGACTTATCGTAAATATCGTTATCGTTCGATAAGTTCGCAAAACTGTCGTTGTCGTTCGACAGGTTCGCAAAATTGTCGTTGTCGCTCGACAGGTTCACAAAACTGTCGTCGTCGCTCGACAGGTTCACCGGAATTGTCGTCGTCGCTCGATAGGTTCGACGCGATTTTGTTATTTGATTAATCGACACCTCATGTGAATGGCAGTAATCGATAAGTACGATAACCACTTTGACGGATCAACGTGATCTTGAGCTATCACGATAGGTACCATTCTAAACCACATCGATCCAACCAATTAACAACCGTTATTCATCGATCCCAAGATGATTCCAAAACTTCATATTATTGGTGCAGACTTCGGAATAGCAAAGTAGGGGCGAGCGAGGAATTCGTATAAAAAATATAATCTGTGAGCATTTTAATCCCATTCGTCGCAAATCTACGTACCGACTGTTTCGAAATTCGTTGAGTAAAGATGCCTCGTGGTAAAGGTGCCAAGCGCAGAAAGACCAGTGACGCCGACGTGGTTCTGCTCGCGCAGGGTCAAGGCCCTGTGAAACGAACTCAGAAAAACCCTTACGACCTCACGGGCAGCGACGACACTGTCTTTTCCGTCCGTGAGATAAAAGCGGAAGCAGTAAGGAAAGGTAAACCTGTGTGGCTCATAGGTTGGGAGGGTTTCACTGATAACGAGGACACATGGGAGCCCATCGAGAATCTCGCCGGACACGAACAAGAGATAGCAACTTTCCGCAAGGACAAGGAAGAACGATCCCGAGTTGATGCGCAGAATAATAGGGCCAACAAAAAACGGAAGACTCCTTCAGAACAACAAAGTGCTTCAGGTGCATCTGGAAGTGCGTGTGCTACACATTTCGCCCGTTGTGCTTCTTCGTTCGTTCGTTCTTCGTTGTGTTTTCTTGCGTTTGAACTTCGCAGTCTTCGGCCCACGTTCTCACTGCATTCCGGTCTTTCGTTGTGTATATAAATTCACAGATGAAGATGCCAGCACACTGGACGAGAACTGGGTGGAGGGCAAGGGGGGGGAACGCAAAGCAGCGTGTTGGGCATTCTACAAAGTTCGTTGTGTCCTGAGCAGCCCGAGAAGGTCCTCGCGCTGTGCTGCAAAGTATGTGGACCGGATTCTTCGCCTACGTGGAGTGGGAACACTTCCAACCTCCGCTCTCATCTTGCGCACATACACAAGGACTTGTATTGCAAGATGGTCGAGGCTGAGTCTGCCGACTCTGCAACTACTGAGGAGACTCGGGGCGTCAACGCCGCCAAAGTTGGGACCATGGAGGCGATGTTGCCACCTATCTCCGACGAAAAACGTGACGAGTTGCATAAGAAGGTGCCTCCCTCCCCCCTCTCCCCCCCACCTCCTTCCGTCACTCTCTATAGATTTTCTTATGTCGGTATTTTCTCATGACCTCTGCGTGGCAGTGAATATGATTGAAAATTGAAAATGGACGTGCGCCTCTCAAATACTATGGCATTGTGTCGCATATGCTTGGATGTAGGTTGACCACCTGAGTCGAGTGATACGCTTGGTTGGTGGCTCCCCGCCTCTTGGCCGTGCTTGGGCGAAGAGCCCTTTTTCATTGACTATGACTGACTATGATTTTATCATAGTCAACATAGCGAAGGCATTATGTTGGTACTCGCTCCTAGAATATTTATTTCGGTATTGATGTTTGTTTGTGTATGCAGTTTGCCCTCTGGATCGTTCGGAATAAAAGGCCTCTCAGCATCGGAGAATCTGACCGCGAGCTTCGTGATATCTTCGAGTTCATCTTCCATGGTAGCTATGTCCCTCCCACCTACAAGTTGGTAACGCAGTACATTTTGGAGTTGTCCGTTGAGGGGAAGAACAAGGTGAAGTTCCATCTTGCGGCACTTTTGGGGGAGGGTATCATGCCCTCCATCGCTGGTGATTTGTGGTCCGAAGGTGGCATTGCCATCTTCGGAATCCTGGTGTATTGGATCGACAAGGGCATGGTGCTTCACGAGAAGTTGCTTTCCGCGGTACCTTTTAGCGATGTTCGTCACACGGGCTTGGAGATCGAGCGTTCCACGAAGAAAAGCTTAGCAGACATGGGGGTTGGTGAGTACACCCTGGATCAGCTTGGCAGTGCTGATAGCGGTGAAACTTCCGTCACAGTGGACACTGTGACGGACTTTGTTCACTCTACCACATCGGATAGTGCTTCCAACATGATTTCGGGTTGGGGGTGCTTCGACGGACATGAGTGCAACTGTCACCTGCTTGCCCTCTGCGTCCTTGTGTTTTTGACATCGGACGGTGTGAAGGAGGCGTTCACGAAGCTGCGTGGTATGACCACGCACTTCAACCATTCAGTGATCGGCCGAAAGCTACTGCTTGATTGCCAAGACAAGTACGGACTTTCACGAACTTCCCCACCTCAAGATAACGCCACACGCAGTGGGTGGAAGGGAGCGCGTAATCAGGCCAAGTGGTTCGTAGAGAATCAGGTGTGCACCCATCACAACTCCGGGATTTTGTGTGCCTTGTAGTTTTGTTGTGTGCCTTGTATACATACATATATGAATACTGCTGATTGAGACGAATAATTGTATGTGTTGCTAGAAGAGTGTTTTGATAGTGTGCGTGTCTTACATAGGAAGCGGTTCAGCTTTACGATGTGGAGCACCCCAAAAGGGCGGCGACATCGGTGGATAATCCGGACGGAAGTCGTTACCGCGACCATAAGATGGACCTGTATGAATGGGACATAGTCAAAGAGTCCTTGTACATATTGGACCTGACTACCAAGGCAGTGGACCTTTTGCAGACCACTTCTTCGCCAACGTCGGGTTTTGTTTTGCCGGTGGTGGGGGGTTTGATCCACAAGCTCAAGGCCGAGAGCAAAGTGAAGTACAATAAGGTAGTCAGGAAAATCGAGAACATAAGTGTGCAAGAGGCAAGGCAAAACCTGCTTGAGGCCATTGAACAAAGGTGCGCACTCCGATAAATTGTCGTTTTTGTAGCTATTCACGCGGTGCATAAACCTGGTTGTAGAACGGCAGATATCTTTGTGTGATTAAATTTGGTGTTGCAATTGTGATGAGTGCCAGGTACTTCAAGGATCTCCTAGCTTGCAAGCTGGAAGATTTTGCTGTCTCCACCTTCCTCGATCCGCGGTACAAAAACTTGGAGTTCAAAATGTTGGAGGGCTGGCGGTCAGGTACTTTGACTAGATCTCACATCATTCACTTGGCACGCTCTGCGTACGAGGCTGACTGGATGCCTAAAGAGTCTGACACCCCTCTTACTTGCGGTCCCTTCGCCAGCCCTTGAGCATATTGAGCAGAAGAGCAACCTAGTTAGCTTTTTAGAAGATAGTGACGACGATGAGGACAATCTTGTGTCATCAGCATCCGCCGCGCCTTCCACTGAAGTTGAAGATGAATTCAAGAAGTACTTGAGCCTTCCTGCTTGTGATGGGAACTTAGATATCTTGGAGTGGTGGCGAGGGAACTCCACTGAGCTGCCGAACATGGCGCGCATGGCGAGGCAGTTCCTTGCGGCACCTGCTAGCACTGCAGGCGTGGAGAGAACATTTAGCGCCTGCGGGCAGATGCACTCAGATCTGCGTAAGTCAGTGAAGGAAGGGACGCTTCAGCATTCTCTTATGGCATCCATCAACACTAAGTAAGTGATATTATGTATGTGTATGCTTGTTGTGCTTGCCACCTATTTTCGTGTCTGCCAATTGCATTAGCAGTTATTGTGCTCTTGGGTCTTGGCAGTGTGGTATCGAACTATCGATAGTTATCACGATATTTGGGAGGCAAATCTGTTATTCATATCGCTCGATTAGTTCGTTTCGCTTGTCATTATCGATCGATAGCTTCACAAAACTATCGCCATCGTTCGATAAGTTCACAAAATTGTCGTTGTCGTTCGATAAGTTCACAAAATTGTCGGTGTCGTCCGATAAGTTAGAAAAGTTATCGTTGTCGTTCGATGATAAAAACAGAGTTATTCATTGTTATTTGATAAGTTTAAAAAATCGCGATACCGACCCTTGGTTACCACGTGGGATAGGCGTGGCCAGAGTGGCGTCGTCGAGAATGATGAAGAGCGAGCACCAGCGAGTGTCTGTTGTGGGTTGTCTTGCTTCTCGGCCATAATCTTGGCGAGCACCTTTTTCGTGACCTCAGCTGGAATAAATCGACAAAGTCTTCGTCGACGGATCCGTGCGGCGGGCGGATGCGCACCTTACATATACAGTCGCAGGGGCTATGCAAGTAGCAAGCTTGGAAATTGTCTCAAGACGCCGGCGTGCGTTTGTAGTCTCGATGTCGGTTCACTCGCGCTGAAAGTATACTATATGCGGAGGGTCAACAGCGCAGTGCATATGTGCACGAGTCGTTGTCAAAACAGCCAGCAGAGAGCGAAGATGAGTCGAAGTAGCATCCACTTGAATTTACGGTACCTCGTACTCCGACGAATCTGACGACGCCATTGAAGAGCATTATGCGACGAGTCGCCCTCTGCATTTTTCGGCAGCCTTCTCTAGACACATATTTGAGAAAGTCGGAAGTGGGGCTTGTGGCGGAATTTTAGAGCCCTTCCGTCACTTGAGGAGCAGGATTTTTATCCGCGGCATTCTATATTGACTGGCAGTGTTCCTCTTCTGTAGGAGTACACAGACGTAGTGAACGACTACAACGAAGGTTCCTGCATCCAAGACGAGTCCGCGACGAGCAGGAGTTTGGTGGTGCTTATGAGGACGAATGTGACCACTGTGATTACCATTCGGTGGTACTGACTACGAGTCTGGTGGCGGGCATTCCTAAAGTCGTTCTTAATTTATAAATAGCGGGCATGCGGGACATGCAATTTAGTGTTTCGACCACTAGCTGAGGCAGAGACTCTTTTCAGTTATCAGTAATCTCTCGAATTTCCTTTACAATCACTACAAATTATTGGCCTGTCCACACAAATTACTGGCCCTACAAATTATTGGCCCATTCATCCGTGTGGATTTGCATATGGACAGCGTATGGATATCGTAAGGACCCATATGGACAACCGTATGGACGGTCTGAGCAGATTTCTGGCGAAACCTTGATGCATATGTAAGAACCATACGGACGACGCGTAATTGTGGTGTCCATATGAAAATGTCCCATGGACATCGTAAGGATTTCATATGGACACCGTATGGACTACCATATGGACACCGTATGGACAGAAAACATGTCCACATGGTGTCCATACGCGTGGACAGAGGCACTAATCACCCGCACGACAGCGCAGGGACACCGTATGGAAACCCGTATGGATAACGTATGGACACCGTAACCGGACGTGCGGACAACGTATGGACAACCGTAAGGACATCGTATGGACAGCGCATGAAAATCGTAATCGCACGTGCGGACACCGTATATAATCCCGCAAGGACGGCGTATGGACGGCGTATGGACATCGTAAACGTGCGCGCGGACGGCATATGGACTCCCATAAGGACAACGTATGTACGTCGCATGGACATCATAACCAGACGTGCGGACAACGTATGGATAGCCGTAAGGACAGCGTATGGACATCATAATCGCACATGCGGACACCGTATGTAATCCCGTAAGGACAGCATATGGACGACGCATGGACATCGTAAACGCGCGTGCGGAGGGCATATGGACGCCCATAAAGAAAGCGTATGGACGACGCATGGACATCGTAACCGCACGTGCGGATACCGCAAGGACACCAAGTGGACAGTCGAATATAGATAGTCCAGACGTATGGACACGTGCGTCCGTACGTGTGGACGACGTCCTTATCCGGATGAACGTCGCTGTCCGTGCGGATGGAAACTTATTTACTTAGTATATTTTACATATCCACGCGTATGGACATCGGTGTCCGTACGTGTGGATAGCTTGTGATAATACTTATCCATGCGTATGGACGATTCCATCCACACGTATGAACAAGACGTCCGTACGTGTGAACACCGTATGGAAAGACGTAAGATTTGTCAGCACGACAGAGCAGGACACTGCAGGACATTCACGAATGGTACACGTATATACAAAATGTTTACAAAATATTGTGCTATTCTAGCCTAGCTTCTCGGCTTCTTTCCTGGCCTCTGGTCTTCTTTGGCAGGTGCAAGTGCATTCTTTTTCTTTTTAAATCTAAGAGGTGACTTTTTGGCAGCCTCGTTCTTGGAACCGCCCCCCTCCTTCTTCTCCTCCTCCTCCTCCTCCTTCTTCTCCTCCTCGACCGCCTCCTCATCGTCCACAGCCTCTCCTTCCTCTCCTTCATTAGCAGCGACAGCCTCATCCTCGACAGCCTCAACATCCGTCTCATCATCATCATCCTCATCATCGTCCGCGTTACCCTTTTCCTCCTCAACATCCGCATCGTGCATCTCTTCCTTCTGACACCCCCGCACGTCCTGAAACCAGTGACGGCTCGTTCCTCTCGTATGACACTGCAAGTGAATGCAACCTAAGTAAGTGCATTAAGAGCAAAGACAACAAATGACAAGCTAAATGCAACTAGAACAATACAAGCAAACACACCGTGACGGGGGGATATTCACGGTCCCGTTCCGATACCTCAGCAGGCTCCAACTTCAGGCCGGCCAGTTTTCTCCCTGTCATCCTCTCGGGATACAGCTTGTCCGTGTTGGCGTGCCTCAAGTAGGCCTTGTGTATCCTGCGTACATAAACCACTTGTTAGACGGCGTCCTTACATATGTACACCGCCTTCCACCCGTATGGACGGCACAATAAATGGTGTCCACGCGTATGGACAGCAAAACAACACCACGCACACATATACACATGGACGTTCGCGTAAGTGCAAAAGGTGAAAATGTGAACGTTGCAGGGGAAGGCAGGGAGGGAGGGAGGACTTGCCAGATAACATTTTTTTTACTATAACTGACTGGAGGTTGTGCTCCAGCCTCTCTATCGTTTTGGCAGCCGACCCGATGCGGAGTTGCTCGGCACTCACGAGCTCATCCACCATGGACATGTGGTGGGATAACATCCTCTCCACGGGGTAAAAGTCCCCCTTCTCTGGGAGGTGCACCACAAACTCCACGTACAGCTCGTAGGTATCGCTGGGCAAAAGCATCGGCTTCTCGTTTAAGGATTTCCCCGGCCCGATGGCGGCGACGGTTGCCCGACCGATGACGAGGTTGGAAAGGCCAGTTTTGGTGGCCTTGCCGGTGTCGTAACCGTCACCGATACGACCCACGTCCGCCTGGGCGGTGGCAAACACGTCAACCTGGTCCCCGACAGCCAAAGGGCCCTCCAGGTTGGGGGAGTGCTCGTCTGCCTGCGGCGCCGACCCTTCGGAGACCGTCTGTTGGGGCGCTTCCACCTGGACACCGTGGGGACGACGTATGGACTAAGTCGTTCGTACGGGCGACACACGCGTGGAAACATATAAGAAAAACAGTTAAGAACTGGCGCTCACTAGCCAAAACGTACACCCCTGTGGACAACGTGCAAACTACGTGGTTCATAAGCGTGGAAACAATCAAGCGGCACAAGTTGAAAAAGGGTTCACATAACCACGCGCCTGGACACCGTTGGACAGCGAGTGGACACCGCAGTTTACAGGCGGAAGAGCACAAAAGTTACCTTCGGTTTCTTTTCAGGGGCTTCAGGGGCTTGGGCACCAAGCGCTTTGAAGATCTCAAAGTGCTTGCCTTCGGTGAGTGGGTTCCCAGCAGCCACTGCCAGAGCCACCTGCAGGCACGCATCTGTCTCCTCCGGGGTCGGCATATCCCTGTGCCCGTACACCTTGTACCCGGCCGCTGGACCCTTGTACCGGATGTGAAACCCGTCGGGGAAGTCCTGGGTGACCTTAAATTTCCAGCGACCGGGCCCATCCGAGTTATTTTTTAAATAACTCAACCGGTTGGTGACGTATGTTTTGACCATGCGCAGGGGCACCTGCGGGTGTCGGGACTGGATATGCTTGGATATCTTGTTGTGCACGGCCACCCCGATGACGGCGACCGTCCCAGGGGGCAGCTTGCCTGTTCCATGCCAGTCGTCGATTATCTCCCGGGCGTCTTCCTTCATGTCGTTTAAAACTTGGGCGCCCGGGTCCAACACCAACCGCTCTGTATTTGCGGCCTGCGCAGCCTCTGCAGGGTTGGCTGCACCCCCCGCCCCGGCAGCCCCTGCAAACATCAGCATTTGCTGCTGCATGCTCTGCATTTGCTGCATCATTTGCTGCATCGCGGAGTTTGACCCGGTCGCCTCGACCAAGTTGGTTTGGCGACGGGTCGGTGTCGTGGAAGTGGGGGCGGGGGGTGGTGATTTTGGTTTCTGTGTGCGTTGTCTTCCGGGCTGAACTCGCAATCTGGTCATGTTGGGAACTTACGAAACAAAAAAGCGAGGAGGTTCGTTTGCTGGAGGACTGTGGGCGTTTGTATTTGGCTTACTTTTGGCGGCGATGGCATGAAAACGGTATTCACGGGCGTGGACAGCGCTGCCTTCGTGGCGTTCATCCGTACAGTACGGGCGTCCGAACGTATGACCGTTGAGCTGGTGTATGAGACAGCGTCGTCCATGGGCGATTTTGCACATGCATGTCTCGATTTCTTTTTTCTTTTTCAAATTGGTATCAGAGTCCTCTCTGTAGGGAAACTTTTTTATGAATATAAGTTTTGCGGTGCAGCAGGTTTCCATCACCGTGGGTGCGTGGCCGAGTGGTCAAATGTTGGTAAGCCGAACGCGTTGTACGCGAGGGTACGGGGTTCGAATCCCCGTGAAGGCATGGGCATCCACGGTCCCCCTTGTAGGGTAGCGATATGGGCGATTGCCGCCGACAACGCGCTAGTCTACAAGGGGCGCCGTGGGTGCCCACCCACGCCTTCATGCAATTTTAAGTCTCAGTAACTCATGGAGACCGTCCGATTAAGAGTGGGGGGTTCATCTGGACCGTCGATTGCACTGTCCGCTGGGAAACAATCCCACTGAGTGCCTGTTCTGGGGTAAATCGCAAGCAGCGAGAGGGCGTCTAACCCCCCTCCCGCTTAATTGTTTTTTTTGGTCCCCCCGCTCCGATTTTAGCCCTCCATCGGCCTTTTTAAGGGATTTTTTTTTTGCCATTTTTTCGCTAAGTATTTCTACCCAAGTGTCCACCGTGTGGTAAAATGTGCTGTCCGTACGCTGTCCATACGGTTTGTATGTTTTTATTTTCCATGAGGTCCAGTTTCATGTCATATGGACGGTCTGAAAAAGGCCGTCCATGGGACATGAATCATACGGACAGTCAAGGCTAACTCAGATGGACAGCGTATGGACTGCTAACTGACGTTTCCACGCGTGTGGACATTTTTCAACAAAAAGCGTACAAACACTATAAAGTCGTACGAAAACTCGTAATTCAGCGTGTGCTTTCCCTATCCATCCATGCGGACTGTTCAAAATGTGCTGATTTTTCCAACCATATGGACAGACCGTCCATGGGACATGCCCACGTGTGGAAATGTGCTTATTCATACGAAAATTCGTACGAACCCCACATGGACAGCTAACTGACGTTTCCACGCGTGTGGACAACCGCTCTCATGGACTAGAATGCTTGCGGAATCCACACGGACAACACATAGCGTCCATCCTTAATCTAACGTGTGGACCACGAGTTTACAACCTTGACGTAAGTGTCGGTGCATTCGCGCAGATGTGACATGGAACGTATGAACACCGTTGTCCATACGCTGGAAACCTAAGCCTAGCGTACGAACGCCGTACGTACGACGCACGGACGACCAAAGATGCCATTTTGTCCCTGCGTTGAATGCAATGGTGAAAGGTGGTTATCCAGTAAGCAAACTCTCCGGCACGTGCGTGCCAATGGACTTTATGGTGATCGATCGCCGTCACCAGAGCGACAACAAGATGAACATAGTGAGGAGGAGGAATTCCCAGAAGATGTTGCCATCCACGAGGCAGCAGATGCGACGATCAAAAAAATCAATCGGCTCTTCTTGGGACCTCAAGAGGACCCAAGCGCAGAGGTAGGTCTTCCTTATCAGCTAAGTCAGCAATTCATCGGCATTCATCACATTCATGCCTTCTTTGAGGATGTGTGTGTGTGTGTGTGTTTGTGTGCGCAGGAAAGTCTAGAAAACGTCCAAGCGTCCGCTGACGTTGTGGCGAACAATTTCGTGTTGGATCTTCTCGTCTCCCACAACCACCACAACAGCTCGCAGGCCTACTTCGATGCGATTCTGAACATTCTGCGTGTTCACTACGTCGACAAAGTAGCCGATAGTGCACATACTCACATCGCAGAGGTTCCATCTACCTATGCACAAGTATTGCAGAAGTGGAAGGAGATGTTCAAGGGATACAACGAAGTGGACGTTTGCCCCGAGTGCTCCGAATTCTTTCAGGACGAGCACGCCAACCGCGACAAGTGTCCGAAATGCCTGGAACCGAGATACGAGGACGGAAAGACGGTGAAGGGGGTATACATTCCAGGTCGAGCTCGCTGTATTTTTCGATGGTGGCCGCTCGAAACGCTGTTCACCGTATTCTTCCTGACGCCGGAGTTAGCCATGCTAGCGCGTACGTGGTGGAAAGAAGGCATGTTGGACAAAGACCCCCGAGCGGAGGTACATGGTATACTGGGTGAGTTTACTCCGAAATTTCAATCCGTGACTGTGTACACCGCATGGACGTAAGGACTGTACATCGTCCGTGGGTACGATTAGCATCGTCCACCCGTGTGGACGAAGCAAGTGCGGAATTCGTATGTCGTATTTCCCACTGCTCGTGCAAACTCGTCCATGTAGGTGAACACCATATGGATGGTAAATACGTACGCCGTCCGTACGCACGGACCTCGTTATCCACTCGTGTGAACAGTTTAATTGCGGAAATCTTAGGTGCCATTTCCCAGAGCTCGTGCAAACCTGTCCATGAGTGTGAACACCGTATGGACAATTCGTTCGCTCGTCGTCCGTACGTGTGTACTTAGTTATCCACCCGTGTGGACAGTTAGTGTAAGGAATTCTCATGTATCGTTTCCCAATGCTCGTGCAGACTCGCCAGGATTTCTCAACTTCGTTCGCAACAAGTGGGACGTCTTTAAAGACCCGAGGAACATTGCCATCATGGCGTGTGCGGATGGCGTCCAATCCTTCAACGACGGCATACGCACGGTGACTCCGCTGTGTTTTACGATTGTCAATTTCCAGGAGAAATTCGCTGCAAACGAGAATACGTGATGACTTGGGGAATCTGGGATGGAAAACCGAAAGTCAGCAGCAAGTTCTACGACATGTTCACCTTGGAGGTTAACAGACTGACTATCGGCGTACGCATGTTCGATGTGATTACCAACACGGTTTTCACGTTCAAGCTCGTGCTGTACAAAGTGCTCGAAGACTACGTTGGCTTGAGCGACGCAGCGAGACGATTGGGAGCTAATTCGTACTTAGGTTGCCTAAGATGCTGGATACGGGGTACCGAGAAATCTACATCTGGTCTAACGAAAATCATATATTCCTCACTACACCAAGGACTGCAACCAGGTAAACGCATGACCCCTTCGTTTGTCCCCTTTCCTTCTTCGGCTGTACGTGTGCCCACCGTGTGGACACCCCACGGACAGCTCGTGGATTTTTAGCTTACATTATGTGTTAAAGAACACCCTGTTCGGGCTAGTGGATACCGGCGTCCATACGCGTGGACGACGGAACCATATGTCATCCGTACGCGTGATTCACCGTCTAAGCGTGTTGTGTTGATTTTCTCCGCCGGCATTGAGCAGGTGAATCAATTCCTCTTCGCACCAACAGCGAAGTCCGCGAAACCCAACAGCTCCACGCCAAGATGATCAGAGAGGGACGAGTGCCTAAATCAATCATCGAGGAATTCATGAAGCAGAGCGGGGTCAAGGAACCATGCCCGATGTCAATCATTCCTGATTTTGACGTTGTAAAAGACTACCTTCTCGACTTGATGCACATCTTGTACAACCTGATTCACGGCGTCCACTGCGTGATTTTTGGTGATGGTTGGGGACCGAACACACGCAACTATGCGCGAAAGATGAAGGTCCATCGATCGTGGGTTATCGCACCCCCACCCAGAAATGTAAACGATCGAAGATCTGCTGCGAAGCGACTGGCAGGTAAGCTGGTAGGTCGTTTGCGAGTTTCTGCTGTTCCATACGGGTGGACACCTTGTTCCGTCCGGACGGACGTCCTATGCCACCGTTCGGACGACGTATGGACCCTCCACTGTATGCCTAACAATGTAAATTCTTCGCAGACAAACCATCACCGTGGGGACTGTCACCGATCGCAAAGACCGGTGCAATCAAGTGGGTACGAAGTCTGAAGCTCCCGACAAATATGGGACCTCTACCTAAGAAACTTTTGCAGGAGAAGTACAACAGCCCGAATAAGGTGCGGAAGATGAAGGCCGCGGAGCTGGTGGTATCCCTCACTTCTGGGATACTGGGCGTTATTGCATCCTGGCAAAATGCTGACGGGCAAGTTCTCCGTCCACAATACGCGAAGTTCGTCGGCGAATTTGCGGTGGTGGTTCGAGAATTAACCGCCCCCTCAATTGATCCAGAGGTACGTTAATTAGCCTAATCCACGTGTGCTTCGTGTGGACACCGTACGGACGCCGCACGGACGACGTATGAAGTCGTTGTCCATCCGGGTGTTCCTCCAGTATTCACACCTGTCATGTCCCGGTTCGAGATTAAGGTTGCCTCTCATTTTGCCTTTCAGGAAATGAACAAGCTGCAGAGCCGAGTCATGAAGTTGAGAGATGAGATGGAGCGGAACAACACCCCTGAGGCGTTGGTGATTATGTCGCATCTTCTCGTGCACATTGTCGACCAGCTGAAGGACAACGGCCCTGCACGGGAAATCTGGATGTATGTCTTCGAAGACTATTTCGGGTTGTTGAAGCTGTCCATCAAGACCCGCTCACAACCAGTCGCCAGCATGATGAAAGGATTGGAGTTGCGGCGAACGGTTTCCATGGTTGCGGGCATCAAGCAGATGCATCGAATTGGTCGAGCTCCGCATTATCGACCTCCTGCAAAGCAGAACATCTTTACAACAAAATCAAGCACTGTGCGCGGCCATCCGCTGGTGAGCACATCCATAAGTATTATGTGTACCATGCATGTCAGTCTGTCCATGCGTGTGGATGCTTTGTAAGTACGTTTGCACGTAGTTGTTCACACGCGTGGACAACGATCCATACGCACGGACAGTACTTTACTATTGTCCGTTTGATCAATAGCACTTGTCCAAGCGCGTGGACGAAGGGCCTTCCGTGCGGACGACGCCGCCCACACGTGTGGAATACCTGTCCGTACGCACGGATAGGTTTTCACTATTGTCCGTTTTTTCTCTCTTCAGTCTTCTTGTGAGACAACTAATTCACTTGCGCGGCGTCAATCGCAACAGATGACAGGGAAAAGATTCAAGTTTATCTTCGTACCGAGTTCCCCGAGTATGACATTCTGTGCAAAAATTTCGACGACAGACTCGCCTTATTCAACAGGTACCAACTCATATGCGTGTCTGTAAATTGTGCAAATGCCATGTGGATGGCGTATGGACGGCGTACGGCCACCGTATGACAACGTACGGAACACTGAGTCCACCCGTGTGTACCTTGCGAATGCAGGAACGCTGTGCAACGGAATCGTCGCAACCGACGGGCGGGTCGTCGAAGGCCGATGACGAATGACGTGGTTCCGGTGTTTCTACAACCAGACACGTGGCGGAGGTGCCCAACAACTTTGCAGATTCAGCCTTTCACCGAGGAGGAGCAGGCCTTCGCCTTAGCCGGCATCGCCCCGTGGACGGAGTATCCTAGCATCAAGATCGGGCGTGAAGATTTCCGAGTGCACGACAGCGACATTGGTTTGAAGAGCTGTCAACGGTATTTCAAGAGCATCTTTCGAACTCCGGGAGTGCCAACTCAAGCCCAACTTCTTACAGGCGAGATACCGGACGATGACGTTGAAGATAGGTATGGGGAAATCATGAAGATTGTCAAGCTTGACCTTCCCGGTCACGAGATCTTTCTGTTGAAGGCCCGTTGGTACCCAAAGGCGGCTGCGCTTGCGGACGACATCAGCAAGAACATTTACCTGCGCAAAGACATGCCATGGGACGTGTCTCAGCCATTCGTTCGCGCAAACAGCATTGAGAATCAAGTGGTAATTCAGGATGTTCCTTTCATGCCGGCTTGGCTTGCCCGGTTCAAAGGAAATGCTGTCCCTTTGGCCATTCGACGACGAACTGATTGCTTGCAAGTTGTGTTGGATCGCAAGGCGGATTTCTTCCGTGAACTCGATGGTAACAGTAGTAGCGAGGATGACAGTAGTAGCTCATCTGATTCAGATGATTGCGGATGATACACGATGTAATATATATGTAAATAAACCGTATGTAGGCGGATACCTGTATTCACACGCATGATTCCGCTAATCCATGCGGGTAAACTCTTATCCACACGCGCGGATGTATGTGTCCACACGCGTGTTTCAACAAACTCCAATTTCGACGTCCATACGTATGGATTGGCGAATTCCGATCGTCCATACGTCTGTCCACACGTCGTCCGTACGCATGGGTTCGATCGGTGACACGCCTCCATGGTGCCCACATGGCTGATGAAGGGGCAGGAAATGCTCGGGCACACCCAGGCCCGGGTGCAATGGCTGTCCACACGTGCGGACAAGCGCAAACGAGTGGCGCAGCACGGGTCTCACACTGTCCATACGCCCGTCCACACGTCGTCCGTACGCGTCCGTACGGTCCAGGGACACGTCCCCATGGTGCCCATGTGGCTGATGAAGGGGCAGGAAATGCTCGGGTACACCCAGGCCCGGGTGCAATGGCTGTCCACACGTGCGGACAAGCACAAAAGAGTGGCACGGCACGGGCCTCACACTGTCCATACGCCCGCATCTGGAAAATGGCGAGGCGATCCGGGATCGTTCTTTTCGTGATCCGGAACGGGATCGATCCCGGGAGGGAAGTTTCTTACGGGATCGATCCTGGAACGCCCCGGGTACGGGAACGATCCTGGAACGCTCCAGGTACGGGAACGATCCTGGAACGCTCCAAGTACTGGAACGATCCTGAATCGATGGGGGGACACTCATGATAAGTCCAAGGGTCGATTCAAGCATTCAAGGCAAGTACCATGAACCGCACATTAAAAAAAAGGTAGACTTTCACAAGGCTAGAAAGCAGGAGGCAAATTCAAAAAGAAAAAAATCAACAAATCCACATAAATAGATACACCTTTGAGTACACAAGCTACTTCATTTGCATATGTTCATACGGTCTCCACTAAGATGGTATCACTGGCTATTATACTCTTCTTCTTTCTCATCTATACTTCCCACTCCTATAGCGTTTTGGTGTTGGGGTATTTTTGTCTAAGTTGCAAGCCACTTGGTTGGTTGCGCAAGCTTCACACGCGATTGTGTCGTATTCCATCTTTTAACTTGGGTAAACATTCTTGAATACTCCTTGCTGAAGGTGTTTGGCACCTCTGTCTGCACATGCGATAGTGCCACAGTGAGTAGCAGTTGAAAAGAACTTATGCGCAAAAAACAACAAAGGGTAAATAAGTACTTACCACAGCTTGTGACTTCGTGCATGAGTTCTCATTTATTTCATACTCGACGGCCTAGTCTTTCAAGCTTGGGCCACTGGCCATCTGGCTTCTAGAGTTTTCTTTCCCTTTTCTTCTATTGCTCGTGCTGATTTTTTTGTCTTATTATCCGCATTTTTTTCTTTTTGGGAAGGTGATGCTTGCTTGTTGGTCTCCGAGTAGCGCACGTCCATGTTTTGAGTGGCCATCCTGAGGAACGAATCGTGGTAAAGCTCAACACACATACGGTAATCGCTCACCTTTAAGAAAACCGGAGATTTTGGGCCAGTCAGCCATTCCCATCGACTTGGGTACCCCCCCCCCCGCCAGCGTCGCGTCCTAAGAGAATCGCTAAGAATAAGGAATTTCGGATTTCGAGCCAGCCAGCTAATTTCTTAAACTCATCCACGTCCACGTAACTCAGCCCAGCAGCTTTCTTAAAATTCTTAAATTTCAGTATGGACCCAGAGAGCCGTGCGCAGCTCAAATTCAGCCTATACATGAGCTGAAATTCAGCCTATATATGAGCTGAAATTCACTCCTGATATGCTGAATTTCAGCTTATTCGAAAAGAAAATCAGCGTGATTTTCTTATTTTCATAGAATTTAAGAGAATCCACTCTCGGTGATCTGCCAGCAACCAATTTCCTTATTTTGGAGAATTTCCTTAGCAAAAAAGACCAGCCAGCTATTTTCGTCAACTTGGGTACCCCCCCTCCCCCAAAACGCTGGCTACTTCCTTAACGTCGAGTTTCCTTAAAGGTGAGCGATTACTGTAAGCTGACATGCTGAGCTCAACTGAGAAGCAAAGCAAAGCAAACAGCAAAGTTGGGCAAAGCTGAGTCGAGTTGAGCAGAGCTTAGTCGAGTTGAGCTAAGTTGAGCTAAGTTTAGCTAAGTTGAGCTTAGTTGACACGCGGACAGGAGCAAAGCTGACACGCTGAGCTGATATAAGCTAACAAGCTAAACTAAGCGGAGCTGACAAACCGAGTTGAGCTGACACACAGTTACAGGTACGGGATAATACAACATAGACTGGAATATGTGTGTATATGTGTGTGCCTGTCGTGTTATTCCTATGCTAGGATACGCGTGTACCTCTCTGTGCGTGTGCTATGCCTGTGGTAGGATATATGTGTATCTCTATACCACTGTTATGCCTGTGATAGGATATGTGTTTTTTTTTTTCAAAAGCTAAGCTAAGCTAAGCTCAAAAGCTAAGCTCAACTCAGGCGTTGAGTTTGGCGCTAAGTGCTGAGCTAAGATAAGCTGAGCTGAGTTGTTTTCACTCATAGAGTTGAGGTGAGTTGAGTTGAGTTGAGTTGAGCTGAGTTGAGCTTAGCTGACACGCTGACGTGAGCGAAACTGACACGCTTAGCTGATATGAGCTCAAAAGCTAAGCTCAACTCAGGCGTTGAGTTTGGCGCTAAGTGCTGAGCTAAGATAAGCTGAGCTGAGTTGTTTTCACTCATAGAGTTGAGGTGAGTTGAGTTGAGTTGAGCTGAGTTGAGCTTAGCTGACACGCTGACGTGAGCGAAACTGACACGCTTAGCTGATATGAGCTCAAAAGCTAAGCTCAACTCAGGCGTTGAGTTTGGCGCTAAGTGCTGAGCTAAGATAAGCTGAGCTGAGTTGTTTTCACTCATAGAGTTGAGGTGAGTTGAGTTGAGTTGAGTTGAGTTGAGCTTAGCTGACACGCTGACGTGAGCGAAACTGACACGCTTAGCTGATATGAGCTCAAAAGCTAAGCTCAACTTTGGCGTTGAGTTTGGCGCTAAGTGCTGAGCTAAGATAAGGTGAGCTGAGTTGAGTTGAGTGAATGCGTAATAGAGTGAGTAATGAATTTTTAGTGAGTGGTCCGGAGTGTGGGTTGTGAGGTTATGAGAGCGAATACAATTACCTTAATGCACGTTCGTTCTTCACAGTCCCGCTCCTTTGAAGTTTCTGCCTTACCATACCCAACACCCCATGCTGTGTGAGAATGGCTTGGTTCCAAAACCTCAAAGAACATAGTGAAAAATAACATGCTTATCTTGATCTTATGTAAGACCAGAAAGTGCGCAGTACCATACCATACTTTTATAGTAATCACACATATCCTAAAAGATCTAAAACACGGGAGCACATATGTGGAAAATTATTTTTGCATCAAAATATTACACCTCTTTGTGGCGCAACGGGAGACAAGTGGTCACAGACACAAGAGTGTCAGACCTACTCAAACCCAAGATGCCATACATCACAACAAGGCCAATACCTTGTTGCTCGCGGATTAAGGGCGCTCCAAACAAACCCGCAGACCAAGGGTGCAGGCGCCTTCTTCTACAAGAGTAGAAAGCGTGACCACAATGGTTCCTTCAATGGCGCAATCACCAATGTGTGGCCAAGGGAGTTCGTTTTTGCAACGCCACAAAGGAGGTGTATTATTTTGATACCTATGCTAAATAAAATATTTCTCATAGGGTTGCAGGATTTGCACCGACCAAATAAGATATGCAAACAGCTTATGTGAAAACCGAGCTTACAGTTGATATTCGTTATAGAATACTAAAAGTCAATAGCTAAAATAAGTCTATACATTAAAACAAAACAGTTTGATAAAAAGAAAATAAAGAAAATAAAAAATAAACCACCACTCTAAGTGGGGAAGGATTACCTAACTATTACCCAGCAGTTCAATCGCAATGGTTCCACCGCGAGCTGCGAGCTGGTTCAAGGCACAAAGGATTGCACAATAACAGTGTCCTCCCCACTAAATCGCATATTTAGACTGAGGAACTCTAGGTTCTACCTACAATGAAGGCAAGGAGCGATGTTGCTGTCCTAGGCACAGCAGTTCAATCGCAATGGTTACCTGGCACGATATATCATTTAAGTAATATATCAGGTATACGAGGCATATACCTGTGCTGACTATGCAAGGCCATCCCTCATCGAGTCGTTGAACAAGTGAAAAGCTCCCTGCCGTCACTATCCCGACACACACCCGACTCTCTTAATTAAAAGAAAGACTAAACCAAGTGCGATGCAATAAAAAGCTCAAACAAGGACAAGAGCGTACCTTAAATTGGCTGGGTTGGGTTTCACCCCAGGGCGTGCCGAAGGCTAACGCACTCCCAGCCTCATTTGAGCGAACTGGCTATCTAAAACAAAGTTCGCATCGTCGGACCTTAAAAACTACAAGCACCTATATCACGATACTCGCAATTTATGCAAGTGCAAATCGCGCTACAAGTTGCACTGCTACTAACTGTAGTAGCAATGACTGCAAAAGACATGCTACGGAAAGCATGGAGACATACCTTAGATTCCCAGTGTTTCCACACCACCAGAGCCCAAAAGCAATTGGGGTGGTAACTGGGATCGGTGCGTCGGATATTTATATCCCGCCTCCTCGCCAAGAGCCATGGGGCGGTTGTCATGCAATTTTGAGTTGCGACACTTGGAACCTAGACTGGGCCTTTTTAGAAGCTAAAAAGGCCCAGTTTTTCACGATCCAGTAAAGGTAGCACTTCATTTTTGTCGCAAGGTTATTTTATTTGTCGCACCGTGCGACAAAACTGCAATTATACCGTGCGACATAAATGAGCGTTGCGCTCATTTCTGTCGCACCTGCGACAAACATGAGCGCAACGCTCATTTCTGTCGTGAAAATTCGCAGAAATCCACAAAATTCACATAAAATTTTCAGATGACCAAATTTGTATGGACAGGAATAGCAAGGATAACAAATTATGAAAAACAAATCGGACAAACGATTATTTTAATTGCATTCAGGGTGTCGGGTTGAACGGAGGAATTAATTCGCGAAAATTCCTTTCAATAAAATCGCCACACAGAAAGAGAATCGGACCCCATCCCCACCCCATAATCGATGACGATGACGATGACACCCGAATGGTGTCATGGCATAATGATGAGGTCAAACACGCTCGAGAGTTTTCCAGTGTCGGCTTTTGCAGAATCGTGACCGTTTTTGCAAAAACTGTCCGTTTTTGCAGTGGTGAGTGTTCAAATGTCATTTGTTAAATATGCAATTTTAAGAATAACACGGAACGTTTCCCCCGCAGTGTGCCCCTGTCGAGCCAAAACAAGATTACTTCTTAAGATCATGTATTAATCTAAGCAAGAATTTCCTATTGAATATTATCACATATTCCTACTAAGTTTATCGATACGCGCATCACGTAGAATGATACCCGCAATCGCAACTATTGGGGGTTTTAGAAACTCAAAATTCCGTTCGCTATACCCGGATGAACGCGCCAGCCTACAGTGAGATGTATGGTTGACTGACGAGTCTGTCCAATTTATTTCGGAAAGATAACACACACCAGGTGCTATTTTTGCAAACAATTCCCTCACGCGATGCGCATGCTCGCTTGCAAGCGAGCGCGCGAATGAGGGAAGAAATCCTAGCGGAAACGTGGACGCAAATGACATCCGCGTTTCCGCCAGAGCTGTCAGTGCAGTGTCAGATGCTCAAAATTTGTTGTATATGCATATGAGATATGCGTGATAAAGCCATGCTGTGCATTATGCGTCGCTGCTGCGCGTGAGTCGAGTCAGCGGACTCGACGAATGACAAAATCATCCACCCCCTCTAACGCGCCGCGTCCAGACTCCTAGAATCTGAACGGATCTTGCGCGCGCAAGAAATATGAGGTTCGTAACATACTTTAGAATGCATATGCAAAGTTACGTTGTGTTTGGTAGACGGGATTATTCCAAACACAACGGTCGCTGAAGAGTGACTTACGGGGCGCTCAGTTCAGCGGTCTTAGCAGTATATAATGCAAGCGGATTCTGTTTTCCTCGTATGAAAGTGGTAGTGTTGCGACAAATTCATAATTGGAAATTCCGCATATCTTTGTGGTATAATTGTGAATTGTTAAACTCTCGTTGTCGGCTACGAGCGATCGGTCGAGACAATCCGGGGTAGGACTGCTGATGCTGAGGTCGGTATCCCTCACGGTCAGATGCTATCGTATCATGATTGGCCGGTAAAGCGCGAGCGCTCGACACAATCCGGGGTAGGACTGCTGACATGGGCAGAAAGTTTTTGGAAAATTTCCAACGGCATAATTTTTGAGGGACAGCTCCTGCGGTGTGGCCTGTTGATGTCACTTTTTTCCAGGAAACCTGTTTCGCTCCTTTAAGGGAAACGAAATGAAAAACAGCATATTTCTGAAAAAGCTGCGAAGCGTCGTTAATATAAACGAATCTTTTTGCGACACGACAAATAAAAGGACCTCGCGACACAAAAGAGATGCTTCCATCCAGTAAAAACAAGCAAACAGGCACACACACTTGTAAAATTCTATCGAAGAATTCAATTTGAAAGCACATTTTTCCAACTAGCTAGCCTAAAGGCAGATAACGCACACAAAACAAGTACTTAAAAATCACTTAATCATCACGTAACGTGGGAGCTCCTAGCCCCACATCAAATGTCGCGCGTCCCTATACCAACTCACCTGCCCTTCAGAGCGGTCGCACGAGTGAGATGGCCGAAATGCATAATCGATGATATCCATGGAATCGCTATATCGGACTTCGGTCGCAGTGGAATCGCATGAATTCTTAGGACTTTGCGAAAAATATTTTTCAAAAAAAATATTTTTTCATGGTGAAATCGCCAAAAAACCGTTGTTTTTAGCTTGTTTTGGCGTTCTACACCATTACGCGGGTGAGGAGTGCAGCGATTCGTGGAATTGAGGGGTTTCACATATCACGTAATTAATCCTGATGGTCACCGCAATTTGAAATTTTGAAAAAAAATATTTTCTTGGCCCAAATCGGCCGAAAATCGCGTTTTTTTGGCTGTTTTGGCCTGTCGCGGGCCTGTTTTGGCGTTCTACGCCACTCCGCGCGTGTGGAGTGCTCATATTCGTGGGAATGAGGGTTTTCACATATCACCTAAGCACTCCTGATGGGAATCGCAATTTGAAATTTTGGAAAAAAAATATTTTTTGGGCCCAAATTTCAACAGAAATAGATTTTTTTTGCCTGTTTCGGCCAGTTGCGGGCCTGTTTTGGCGTTCTACGCCACTCCGCGCGTGTGGAGTGCACATATTCGTGGAAATGAGGGTTTTCACATATCACCTAAGCACTCCTGATGGGAATCGCAATTTGAAATTTTGGGGAAAAAAAATTTTTTGGGCCCAAATTTCAACAGAAATAGGTTTTTTTGCCTGTTTCGGCCTGTCGCGGGCCTATTTTGGCGTTCTACGCCACTCCGCGCGTGTGGAGTGCACATATTCGTGGGAATGAGGGTTTTCACATATCACCTAAGCACTCCTGATGGGAATCGCAATTTGAAATTTTGGAAAAAAATATTTTTTTGGCCCAAATTTTAACAGAAATCGATTTTTTTGCCTGTTTCGGCCTGTCGCGGGCCTGTTTTGGCGTTCCACGCCACTCGGCGCGTGCGGCGTGCACACAATCGTGGAAATGAGGGTTTTCACATATCACTTAAACACTCCTGATGGGACTCCCAATTTGAAATTTTGGGGAAAAATATATTTTTGGGCCCAAAAATTAACAGAAATCGATTTTTTTGCCTGTTTCGGCCTGTCGCGGGCCTGTTTTGGCGTTCCACGCCACTCGGCGCGTGCGGCGTGCACACAATCGTGGAAATGAGGGTTTACACATATCACTTAAACACTCCTGATGGGACTCACAATTTGAAAATTACCCAAATCGATTACAGAATCGTTGTTATGTTGGCATATTTTGCGTGGGCCCTGTTGGGCGTTATGCACAACACGCCGAGAGTAGATGCTATTTAGCATGGTGTTGTTTGGGTTCTAAGATTCTAGTGATCTATCCTGCTGTGATAGTTATACTTCTTCACAACAACCCTAGAATGCGCTGGTGCTCAGCATCGGTCAACCTATAAAACTCCTTACCGCGGTATTTGCGTCTGGTCATTGTCACTTCCACACACACGACATGATGCGAATATGTCAGACATTTCTTGGATGTGTCTATGTAGTACTCCTCGCAGCTTTCCTCATCCGCCCACTCATAAAATCGGCCTTCAACGACAAATTCCCCCGGTGTAGCATTTACGCCCTCCCCACCAGGCGAGTAGTAGTCGTCTCGCATCCCATCCGCGTTGATCACCTGCTTCACCTCGCTCAACGCCTTCACCAAATAGTAGGGGTGATTAGGATCGCCCCCCGACAGCCTTGCAAAAGTGTTTCCTCGTGCAACCTTCACACTCACGTCATCACGGGCCTCCGCGACTCTTGTTCTGGTGCGCCGGGCATCAGATTCGGTTGCCTCCGTCAAGGTGAACTGCTCCCAGCTGTCCACGTGACTCCGGTACAGGCAACCCTCCGTGTCAGGTTGTGCCTTCGCGCACTGCGCGTAACAATAATCGCAATAGCATTATCGGTCCCGCTTCAAGCCCACCAACAACCCCACCCCTGCACGCACCGAGTGTAACGCCAAAGTCCGGTCAACCGTGTCAAACCCAGGTCCAGAGATGTCCACGTCCTTGCCGTCAACCAGAAAGAAAAATCTTTGCCCGAACTGAACACCTCTATCGCGAGCGCTATCCTTCGGCTTTTGCAACCTTTCCATGCGGAACTCGTACAAGCTTTTGGCGTCCAGTATTTTACAATGCCATTTGTCGGTTGTGGACATCACCGCCAAGCTCGCCTCATGCTTCACCGCTACTCCCATCGCGTCTTGCTCACCTCGTGCATGTGACGTCTCAAAGAAGTTGCGCTGTGTCGGGATGCCAAGCCCTCGGGGCCACTCCGCCGACTCTTCCCGCCCGCTCTCCACCACGTCGGCAAATGCGGTTGCGCATTTGTTTTGTGCCGCACTACCATCCGCCCACTCATGCATGAATTTGGGGAGAGGCATACCTCTCTTCACGAAGTACTCACTGACGATAAGTTTCCTCATATGCTGGATACCTCGGTGGGAGTGCGGCAAGGTGTCGCTAATGAGGTAGATCAGGTCCTTCACTATTATTGGGTTGGCCTCGGTGGAAGTCTGACCATCCACGGAACCAACCGCGTGCCGCCATAACACACAACACAGCAGCGTTGCTTGCTTCACTATCCAGTGCAACGACTGAATCGCCCTGGGAATGTTCAGAGCGTGGTTCTCGCTGAAGTCAAACAATATGAGGCAGTGCCCCAAAGGCAAGCCCGCCTTGCACTTGTTGAACATTGTCATGGAGTGCGTGGCCATGAAACAGTGGTAGGCATACGGCTTCAAAACCCGACACGGTTGGGCAGCAGGCACACCGACCAACTTCTCCAACCTCCAACTCCCGTCCGCCGCTTTCCGCACAAACGTGCCCGAACACACACAATTTGGGGACTCCCCTGGGGCGGGGCCAAGGAGCAGAGCTTGCAGTTTTGCAAGCAGCTCACCAGCAGTGGTCGTCTTTTGGACGAACTGCACCCGGTGCTTGTTCTTCCCGTCCTCGTCCACTCCGATATGAACGTTCTCGTAGGTGTGCCAGTCCAGCGGGGCAGTGTTGGAAACCGCCGCCGGACACAACGACCAGTTTTGCAGCCCCCCGCACCGTTTGCAAGAACCCTCCAAGCAGGGCATGTCGTGGTGGTCCTCGTGCTCTCCGTTCGACCGCTGTCTTGGACACAGCAGCGATGCCGTGAAACCGGAGGTTGACCGTCCCACCTCCACTCGACCACACTTGAAGTCCGGGAAAGCAGGAAATGGTTTACGGGCAGACAGCCGTGCCCGAAGGCCTCCAACGCGAGGGCAACACGACGCGTCCGTGCACTTGCAGCCGGAGTGGCTCACCTCCTGGAAACGAGCATACGCCTCCACCACCAACCGCATATCCTCGTGGTACCTGCAGCAGCAGGAAATGGTGTCCCTTCGGGTGAGTCGTTGCACTTGCCTCGGCTTCCGAGTCCCAAAAGATCGGAGTTCGATCTTTTCGGCGGGAAACTTCTTCTTGAACTTGCGGAACACCTCCAACTGTGTCATTTCCAACCGCTGCTTCGACACCTTCTCCACGCTTCCATCAATATGCCGCAGCTGGATCACGTCCCGTTTACACGTGGACACCCGACTGATCCCAGCACTCAGCCAGAAGGCTTGGATCTTGTGGGTCAGCTCCGCGCTTATAGCACGGTTGGCCATGTGCAGGTTTTCCAGGACCAACCCTGCCAGAAGACCGGCATTAAGCCGTTGCGCTGTCCCAAGGGCAGCTCCCAACAGCAAGTTGCGGTGCCCAACGAGTCCATCCTTCACCACCTTCACATTTATCCCTAAGATGCTTGCAACAACACCCTCAACACCCTCCACGTCTCTGCCAAATACCATCGCTGCGCCCGCCATGCGCGTGGCAGCGTTCTGCCTGGAACCATAGCCAGCTAGAGCGGCGAACGATGCCCGCAAGCTCGACACGATCGTTCCTCCTACGCGATCCTCCTCTGACAGAAATCTTAGCCGCACAGCTTCTTTCTCTTCCGCGGGTAAGGTGCGCACAAAGTTCGAGAGCGCCCCACCAATAAGATGCGGCTTGTTCATGAAAACCTCCTTGAGCTTGTTGTTCCAGTGTTGTATACTTCCATGCGGCACCAGGCAACCCACCGCTGAGGCTCCTGTGGAGGCTGCTGTGGCGCCTAAGGGACCCAGCGTCGATTTCACCCGTGCTTGAGGCGCAGAGACCTCCACCGCGTCCTTGCCCAAGTCTAAACGCTTCCTAGAGCGAGCTTCCCTCCTTCGCGCATTCTGATCAAGGCGCCTTTTCTTAACGGTACTGGTAGGTGTGGGCGCATTCCTCGCATTCCTCCCAACCCCACCTGCCTGCAGCACGCTAGGATCTCTGCTCGGTTTATTCCCAGTTAACACATTCCATTTATCGACGAACTCCGAGATCTGCCCCGCTAGTTCTGTTGCATGATCCACATTCGTTGGTGCAATAGGAAACTCCAAAGGCAAGTTCCGCGCCATGTCGCCGAGGCTCATGAGCCATGGCAATACATCCACAAGGTAAGAAGGAGGAGGCATCCCTTTTCGAAAAACGCCACTCATAAGCGGCAAACATGTAAGGAGTCTACGGGCGAAAGCACGCCTTCAATTAACATATTTGCATGTCTGAACTTTTGCACGGACTCCCACATGCATCAGGAATATGAATAGTCCTTTCACGAAAAGTATCCGTGGCGTAAGTATCGCCCCCAGGATGGAATGACTGTTCGATCGTGGGGGCGATTCGCCATTTCTTGATTTATCACCCGGACATGTCAAATTTGACGTAGCGTGTGTATCGCACCCACGATCAACTGCTGCGTCGATCGTGCGGGCGATTCATAAATTTCGATTCAAGATTCGATCGTGTAATGATTTATCACCCGGACATGTCATATTTCACGTGGCGTGTGTATCGCACCCACGATCAACGAATTCGTCGATCCTGCGGGCGATTCATAAATTTCGATTCAAGATTCGATCGTGTAATGATTTATCACCCAGACATGTCATATTTCACGTGGCGCGTGTATCGCACCCACGATTAGGTGATGAGCTGATCGGGAGGGCGATAATGAATATCAGATAATTTAATTGAAATTCCGTCACGACACCGTAAGCATGTCAGGCCAAAAGTCCGATACCTGCGCACAGGAAGCTCGAATCGGCATGTCGGTTCGCCCACACGATCAAAAGATGGGATGATCGGGAGGGCGATAATGTATATCAGAGCCCTCCCCCGACATCTTACAACCGAACGAGATCCCTAAAAACCGTAAGCATGTCGGACCAAAAGTGCGATACCTGCTCACTGAGAGCTCGAGTGCTTGTAACGGTAACGCCAACCTGCGAACTGTACGCTATCTGCGACCATAGCACTTTCTTCGCGTGTTTTCGTTGCGCAATTGACGTTTGGATCGAGGACGAAGGCATTGACGGTTACTTTGGTATAAATTGGGAGCTAATATTCTAATAATGAAGCAGAACAGATTCACCTATGCAGCAGCGGTTGGGGCAGCCGTGCCAAACGCTTTAAGGCGCAAGTCAGATCGGAAGTCAGAGCGGAAACTGGTGGAAGGTGTCGCCGAGAGTGAAGGAGTACCCGCCTGCAATGTGGAAGGGTGCCCCCATCCCGACGACTCGTTGGATCGAACGAGGCTGGCGTTGGCGACCTGCGACATGTGCTCCGACTCCTTCCACGTTGGGTGCGCGTCGCGCCAGCTCACACCGTCAGGGGAAAAGCGGTTTCCAGGGGAATGCGGGCGCTGCGGGATCCTGGCCCGCCTGTTCTGCCTCTTTTGCGGAATGGGTTCGAAGAATCACTTCCCAGTGCTTGTTACCTGCGCGACCTGCAAGCGCGGGTTCCACAAGAACTGCCGAAAATCCGGAGACAGCCACTCTTCAACATGCGGGCGCCATCTCTGCGTTGGACAGCCTCCTGTCAAATGGGCGGGCACGGCCTCGCCGAACCCTGATGATGGGCAGGCTGCTGCGGATACTGGTGCTGCTGCTGCCAGCGCGGAGAAGGCTGAGGGAATGGCAGCGCAGCAGCAGGCTGCTGCAAACATGGACGAAGCTCCGTTACAGGAGGCGCCCACGTTCGCAGCCGTTGTTCGCGCAGAACCAGGAGGCGGGCTGGTGGAGAAGCATCAGTTGTCGCTAATTTCTAAGAAGGAGGCAGGCGATGCCGACGCAGCAGCACCGCCTGCAGCTGCCACCGCAGCAGCACCGCCTGCAGCTGCCACCGCAGCAGCACCGCCTGCGGCTGCCACCGCAGCAGCACCGCCTGCGGCTGCCACCGCAGCAGCACCGCCTGCGGCTGCCACCGCAGCAGCACCGCCTGCAGCTGCCACCACAGATGCACCGCCTGCAGCTGCCACCGCAACAGCACCGTCCGCAGCAGCACCGTCAAGACCCGCGCTCTTCCACGCGCCTGCTGTGAAGGCCCCGGTTTCACAGGACATGCCTGCTGTGGAGGCCCCTGATCCTCAGCACAAGTCTGCTGAGGATCAGCCAGTTGCAGAGCAGGGCACGGCTGCTGCAGAGACGCCTGCTGCCGTGGACGTGCCTGCTGTGGAGGCCCCGGTTTCACAGGACATGCCTGCTGTGGAGGCCCCTGATCCTCAGCACAAGTCTGCTGAGGATCAGCCAGTTGCAGAGCAGGGCACGGCTGCTGCAGAGACGCCTGCTGCCGTGGACGTGCCTGCTGTGGAGGCCCCAGTTTCAAAGCATCAGTCCGCTGGGGAGGTGCCAGATACAGAGGAGGGCACAGATGCTGGAGAGACGCCTGCTCCTAAGGTGCCTGCTGCGGAGGGGGCAAAGAATGCGGAGGAGCAGCCTCACTTCACAAAAGGCGTGCTGCTGGACGAACACTGGAGGCATAGGCTTGCAGAGGGTGGGTATTGTGTCGGTCAATTGCAGGACACGATATCCGCTAAGGCTCTGGTTGCAGAGTTCCAGAAGGATTTGGCTCCAAACTCCGCGTTCAGAAACAACTTCAGGGCGTTCAAGAAGAAGGCCAATGGGGAGCTGGACACCCTGAAGGACCCGAAGAGGTGGATCGGGAACCTGGTGGAGGGCACGCCGTTTTACAAACGGTTTGAGCAGGTGGCTGAGGACGTCATGGCTGCGGTGGGGGACACGTTCGGGAAGCGGGAGGTGCCGAAAGGTGACATGGCGCGAACCGCCCTGCTCACCTACCCGGCGGCGTTGGTTCAGGAGAAGCATCGGGACTATGGTGCGCTGTCCGTCATGCTTGTCCTAACGGACATGTACCCGTTTACGGTGTACCCCCAGTCGCATAAGTTGGGGGATGGGGCCACCCTGGACACCCTTCGGCCGGTGACCTGCTTCCTGCCGGCAAAGAGCGTGGTGATCTTTGACGGCAGGCTAATCCACAACGCGGTGGAGATGCACGGTGGAACTTTTCGTGCGTCGGCGCACACCTACATTACAGCGGCGGAAGACCTCTTTCCGGAAAACACCACTTTTCCGGTCACTGGATCCGCCACTGTAACAAGGTCGCCCTGGGAGTTTGTGGTTGGGCATGACCCTTGCAGAAGAAAGCATTATGACTCGCAAGGAATTGAGCGAGCCACTACCTCGGAGCCTTCCCAGGCAAAGACAGCCCTGGAGCGGGAGATCGACTTCGCGAACGCGATCAATGAGGTTGACGAGGATATGGGGAGGAGTGTGGTGCTGGGGGAGCCACAGGAGTATGATGCGTGCCTGGCGTTGCGGGAGCTTCTGAGGGATACGGTGGCTTTTGGGAGGGTTGTGTACCACGAACAGCACAAGGAGGTGGTCTGGATTGGTGGCCCCATCGTGAAGCCAAGGGAAGGTGCAAAACAAGGGACGGCATGCTGGGTATATGGGCCGTGGCTTGTGGCGGATCCAGTGGGGAGTAAGATTCCGCGGAGGAGGGTGCTGTTCCGCGCTACGGCGTTGAACAGCAAGCTAAGTTTGATAACACAAGCCAGGGATTGGGAGGTAGTATACTTCGACAACATCAACGAGGAAGGAGGCTTTTTTGATGAGGCATACAATTCCTTTAAGCACGGTCTGGTGGAGGAGGGGGTGATTCGGGTGATGAAAAGTTTGCAGGCATATGGGAAGGGGCATGCGGAGACGTTGACCGGCGAGTTGAAGCCGCCGGTGACTGCAGCAGCAGCAGCAGCAGCAGCAGAAGCGGAGAAGAAGGAGAAGGAGAAGAAGGAGAAGGCTGCAGCAGCGGAGAGGGAGAAGAAGGAGAAGGAGAAGAAGGAGAAGGAGGCAGCAGCGGAGAGGGAGAAGGAGAAGA
>LGRX02010623.1:0-37146 GCA_001247695.2 Cymbomonas tetramitiformis
CTCACGCCACGGTTCACACCATTCTGGTACCATCCGCCGCAGCGAGGAGGCCTGCATGGGGGCATTGGGCTGCATGTGACCGGTTTCGTTTGTTATGTGCCTTTCTAGGTGGCCAAGGGGGGCAGGACCCCTCCTCTTCGGGGGGCCAAGGGGGGCAGGACCCCTCCTCTTCGGGGGGGCCTCACGACTCCACGGCTCCACGCACCACTGACGACGCACCGCCAGAGCCGCAGGGAGCATCCTCCGATGCGGTCAGCATCGGGGCATCCCTCCCTGGAATGGACAATGGAGACATGGATCAACGGCTCGCGGCTCACTACCGGCCCCCCCGGCCTCCATCGGCCGCCAGAGTGAGGCCTGCCGGGAATGAACCGGTGGAAGAAAAGGCAGCCGAGGTGGACTCCGGCAGGCGCGAGGTGGCTGCCGGTCAGTCCACCAGCGCCCTCCCGAACTTCTGCGAGAACGCGAGCCATGCAGTGCGCATGTAACCCGGTCTCTCGCAACCTGAGGGCCCAATTCCAAATATAAGTGGGCCTGACGAAGGTTGACAGGGTGCAACTTCACGGGTGGCAATGACGGGATGCAAATTCACGGATGGCAATGTTGTGAAAGGGGTTGATGGGCTTACGCCATGCTGGCGAAGTATTTTGCTGGGTGAGAGACTCGCTGCTGACGCTGATGCCGGGTGCGCGCCAGGTGGCGCAGCGGGGCGCGTGCCTCTTCCCACAGCAACGCCCTCCAGCCGCGCTGCACTGACACCGAGCATGCAGGAGAGGGCTGGGAGCATGGCACCGGGCAGAGTCCCATCAATGGATGCGCACGACGTCGCATCGCATGCATCTCTCCAGGCATATCCCTGCACCCTTTCCCCCCAGAGCCTTGCACCCTCTTCCCCTATGGCCCCTTTGACCCACTTATTATGCACCTGATTTCTGCTGAGTGCGCTTTATCACCGCCACAGCCCCAGGGGCAGAGGGCCAGATGTCAGAATTGAGGGGACAGAGCGGCATCACCCGTTTGCGGCATCGATTGTGTCTTTACCAGTCACTCAGCTTCCGAACGAGCAGCTGCGGGCCTGGGAAGACCTCCGCACTGCTGTGCTGGCACTTCTGCAGTGGCGCGGCGTGCCAAAGCGCTTGTGTGGGTGCTCCGGGGGTGCAGTCGGAAACAGCTATGGTCTCGACTTCGTCTTTCACCAGTGAGCCTCGAGGTCCGCCCCAGCCCCGGGTCTGTGGCCAGTGAATCCAGGGGTGCAGTTCAGCAGGAGTCAGGTGCAAGGGGGGTAGGATCCAGGGGAGATTGGGTTGAGCAGGGGCAACAGAAATACGACCAAGGTTGGGCCCGATTTAGTCGTGGCATGTTACATTAGGGTTATCACACAGGCAGCAGAAGTGGAGGGTCCAAATACTAGCAGTTCAAAACAGCTCGCGGAGGACACCATGCGAAGCAACAATCACAAGTGTGTCGATGACAGTGTCAGCAGTAATCACATCCAGGGATCCACTCAGTGCTCGAAATGTTAGGTAACCTCACGACGACAAGGGCTGCGGTAGTCACGACATCGGAGGCATGCAAGGGCTGCGGTAGTCACGGCACCAGAGGCATGCCAGGGCTGCGGTAGTCACGACACCGGAGGCATGCAAGGGCTGCGGGCGTCGCGGCACCGGAGGCATGCAAGGGCTGCGGTAGTCACGACACCGGAGGCATGCAAGGGCTGCGGGCGTCACGGCACCGGAGGCATGCAAGGGCTGCAGTCGTCACGGCACCGGAGGCATGCCAGGGCTACCGGGCATGACCGCCGTGAGCACAGGAAATTGGACCGCGGGCCTCTCAGCTGGAGCCATTCATGAGGGGCCGTGGTTGGTGTCTGCAGGGGGGCATGGTCCAGACCCCACGGTACCAAGCCCTCAGTCTGCGGGCGCTGGCGCCGCGGCGGCACCGATGCAGATGCAGATGCAGATGTTCCAGCGGATGCTGGATGACAGCCTGGGAGCACTTCGCGCTGGGCTGCACGAGGAGATCCAGAACTTGCACTTGGAGCTGTTGCGGCAATTCCACTTGCAATCGCAGGAGACTGCTGAGATGGTGGAGGAGCTGTACTCCAGGTGAGTGTGCGCGGCAGGGTGAGCTGTAGCGCAATGTGCCGCGCACGGGGAGGGGTCTACCTGCGTGTACATGGAATTCCGCTCACTCTTTGAGCATCTTGTTTGCGATCAGCGCCATCCCCATGCGGCGAGGTCAGGAGCAGCGCTGATGTGTGCACGCAGTGCGTTGCGTTGTCCGCCTGCACGGAGCTCTCCGGAGCATACTGCGTGTGACAGTCTCTGCCCTGCGTTGCGCGCAGGCAAGACGTGCTCATGGAAGAGGTCAAGCAGCTGCGCAAGCTGCACGTCCAGCAGTACCATCACCTCCACTACCAAGCTGCGCAAGCTCCACTAAGCTGCGCCAAGCTGCAAGCTGCACGTCCAGCAGTACCATCACCTCCACTAAGCTGCGCAAGCTGCACGTCCAGCAGTACCATCACCTCCACTAAGCTGCGCAAGCTGCACGTCGAGCAGTACCATCACCTCCACTAAGCTGCGCAAGCTGCACATCCAGCAGTACCATCACCTCCACTAAGCTGCGCAAGCTGCACGTCGAGCAGTACCATCACCTCCACTAAGCTGCGCAAGCTGCACGTCGAGCAGTATCGTCACCTCGTCTTCACAACACTCCATTTGTCAGGAGCATCACTGCTGACGTTAGGTGCTATAGAGGGGTGATCCTAGCAGGCCGCACTAGCTCGCCTTTTTAGCTCATCCAATTTATCATGGCATTGCACTGAACATAGTCTTTAGGTTGATTAGGTGAGGGTGTTAAAGACATAGCTGCAGACTTTGTTGACGAATCCTTTTCTTTGGTAAACTGTCAGTGATCTCGCTCAGGGAAACTGAAGGGCTTTCCATCGACGGAACAAAGCTTGTGCTAGTGGAGCAGACACTTCAGAGAGGCTCCCTGCAATCCGATACGAAGCAAGGAAGAGGAGATTGTATCGCACGGATACTGCATCTTATCTTCTGCTAGGCACAATGTCGGCGCCATCCACCCACAACATCTCTTCACGTGCCCATATGTAACGGGTGTAGGATTGGCATGAATCTATACGCAAAGCGCCCCATTGCGGATGTTGTGCCCCAAGAAGTGCCCACCCTCTGGTGCTCTGCAGGGTGGGGATGCAAGTACTATTTGCTGGGCAAATGTGCTGGGCACATTTGCTGGGAAATTTTGCTTGGCATATTTGCTGGGCGCCGTTTGCTGGGCAAATGTTTTTACTCCACTCCAAGGATTCGCCAGTAGCTCTTAGAGGCCACAATGTCATATTTTCAGAAAGATGTGATAGCATTCGTCATTCAGTTCTAATGTACCTTGTTGAGGATATCATGTGGTTGTATTTACATACGCTACTGCAACCCGAGAAGAGAGTGCGGTATTCGCGTTCCATATGAGGATTATACCGTGTCTACTTTATTGATTTTAAAATTAAATAATTATTTCGCCCCAAAACGACCTTTGTGAAAAAATAACAAACAATTAATTGATTTGCTCGATTCCCGGTGGTGAAAAAAAATTAAATTCGATTAATTAATTAATCAATTAATCGACAGTCCCGCCGCTAAAAGAACAAACAACAAGGCCGTAATTAATTCGAATGTCGCCGAATGCTGCCAACAACAAACAACAATGACAAACTGGCAAAATAATTCCCGACCCGTCAAAATCGCTCTCACTGCACACCACCACACGCCGGCGGACTCGGGACTGTATCAATATCATAATTTAATGGGGGACTCGGCGGTGTGTATCTTGTGTAAATGCAACCCTGCCACTTGTAAATGTGGGAAGACGACCCTGGGTGACATGGCCAAGATGCGCCGTTCGTTAGACAAGCGTCAGCAGGCGTCACTCGTGAGCTTCGGTGTGAAGCGCGGTGTCCCTCCCACTGCAGTGAACAACGACCCTGTTGTAACTCGTCCCGATCCCAAGGTCTCCGTTGAGGACAGACTTCTACTTTTCTTGGAGAAAGTTTTGCGCCACCTCAACAAGAAGCGCGCTGGCCGCCCTAGAAAGTTGGCATTCGTTGATAGCCGCAATCTCCTTTTGGTCGAATGCAATGTGGAGTTGGGCGAGCGTCTCGCAGCTTCACGCGACTATGACAAAGATCCCCGAAGGTGGGTCAATGACTTTGAAAGTGGTGGCAAAATCATTTCATGTGTGTCCTCTGCAAATGAATAGCCCATCGGCCTTAAAAGTGTAAATAATTAAATATTTCAACAAATGGTCAGTATTGAAAAAAATCCATTAATTAAATAATTGGTAGGCAGGCTCCGCACTAAAAGAACAAAGAAAAAACTTTAAATATTTAATTGTTTTCAGCCAATCAACAAACTTTTGTCCCAAGTTTATTGCACCCGGATTCAGGAATAAAAATCAATAAAGTAGACACGGTAGTTTGCATGTACCTTCCGCACGTTCACGGTTGCGCTGCGTGGGACTGGATAACAATAGTATGAACTCTGGCTTACTAAAATGATAACTCCGCGGATAATATTTCTCCCCAATTCAGGCAAGACTGCAAGAATGTGCACATTCCAAACTCGATGGCGGTGCACGTACAATACGATGTGAAGCCCGCTTCTAGTTAGCGATGCACGAACCAGTTAAAGCTATTCAGAAGAAATCGCCCGAAATTGTGGGGATTGGAATGGTTTCTGCCATCGATGGGCGGCTTATTCGCATCTTATACGAACGAACCGGTTTGAAAGGGAAAAAGAAGACGTGACGAACGTTCACTCCTCTGATACATTTATTTTTCACGAGTGGCATCGCATGTCGAGTGTCGAAACTGCAAAAAATACAGTAACATGCGCAAAGAATTCACGGAGTAAAGTTCGCGGACGACGACGTTTGGTTAACGAGTCCTGCAGTAGCATGATGGCTGGCATACCGTTCTGAAATATGTACATGCCGGTAATCGAATGAGCTTTAACGATCGATACTCCATCCGTATGCCCGTGCAGAAGCCTCTGATACGCATGCATGGGATGTTGTTTGCAACAGAACATTTAGCGGGTCATATTGCCCATTACTGTATGACCACCATCGATGGCAGAAATGCTATTGGTTTTGCTATTTTTGACATGTCGGTCCATAAGATTTTGGGACCGAAACCTGGCGTCCCGCATTCTGCCATGTGTCGTGGGTGGGTGCTCGATAGGACCAATACGTTCTTGCACCATGCAATATGCAACATGTCTGGGAAGACCCCCGCGAATGATGTGGCCAATAAAAGATTTTGAGAAGAGAGCGTGAATCCGTTCGGCTATTACGCCTTTGGCGATGGAAGCGTAATAAACGCTTTCAAAGATTCAGGAAGAGTCTGAATAATTCCAATACGATTCCCTAAAATTCCACCGAGAATGGACGGTGTCACTGTAACATAGGGTGACAGTCCTGGTACGTGATGGCAAATGGCGGTTGAAATGATAAATGCATTATATGATTGCAACCCGTGTTCATAACTTATATGACACGCTACCTAGGATGGGTACGTGATGGTGTATTGCGACAAAGTGTTGCGAAGCGATACCGGGTTGATTATTTACATGCATTGCAACCGGAACCTATATAAAGTCGGTAATACCTCTGCTCCTTATGATTTGGAACCCGGCCACTTAACTTACTTACTTGCCTTACCTTAATTAGCAGCAAAGCGCGAATCCCAACGGGCGGCGATGATTGAAGCTTCATCCCGCGTCGATCGCCGAAGGCAAATGCAAATAGAATGTCTGATGGTGGCTGACGAAAATTCAGAACATCGCGCCATCGCCATCGCCATCGCCATCGCCGCCATCGCCATCGCCATCGCCATCGCCATCGCCATCGCCATCGCCATCGCCATCGCCATCGCCATCGCCATCGCCATCGCCATCGCCATCGCCATCGCCATCGCCATCGCCATCGCCATCGCCATCGCCATCGCGCCATCGCCATCGCCATCGCCATCGCCATCGCCATCGCCATCGCCATCGCCATCGCCATCGCCATCGCCATCGCCCGCGCCATCGCACGACGAACAACCTGGCAAGCGATTTTTGCGCATACCGGCATGGCGGCATGGCATCGCGACCCTTCGCATAATTGATATTAGTAATAATAAAGGGGGGGTCCGCAATAACAACGAATGTTCAGATAAAGCATGATCAAACGAGATGGCCTAGTGGAGATCCCCGAGATCGACAAGCCTACTAGTATTTATACATTACCCTGACAAGACAGAGGGCTTAACTGCAGCGTACGGCACGTTTGCAATACTTGATGCGATGTGACGACGCGAACGGCCATAGCTTGTTTCTTCAACGTGATGTATACAACCCAGTATCATCCGCCCATGTGTAAACGAGTCAGCTGCATCCGAAGCTAAGCTCAGGACAGCACGGAGACAGTACACTTATTTAATTACACTCTGGCTTACTACAAAGCGACTGGCATGCACCAAGCAACAGAGGCATCCGATATTACACGGACCGCGACTTACATGTACACCGGGCGATACCACCAGCACACATATGCGACGCTTTACCCGGCGCGGGCGGGGCATGCAAGGCTGCAATGACGATTTACGGATGCGAAGTTGTATGGCACTGAGATTAATGTATGCGTACAATAATGTACGCAACGTGAAATTGCGGTGACGAGGCGTACCAAGTTTCAGTATATAATGGCGCAAAATACAATAGGTCCTCGACCGTATCTGAAAATCGCACCAAAGATCACTCAAATAAGTTACCAATAACTATGCTTGAACGTATATAATATGTTGCACTGCTGTCTCGGTAGCCGGATATATATGTGCACAATATGTAACAAATATATCCTGAGCGGCACTTTGGACTCCGCTAGTTAGCTTATACACAAACAATACGGGCAATCCGTAAGTGGCGTACGGTAGATATACCAGAGCATGGCTCTGACATAATTCTGATACCGTACTCGGCCGTTTGGCCGTGCCATGTAACTGTCGTCACTGACATGACGTGGTCATGGACAAACGTCTGCGACACAAATTTGTTCGGATGTCGCAAACGCGTGCACATGATGGGACAAATACTGCTAGTCCTGAGCAACCTCAACACTCGCGCGTATATATCCAACTTGTTCTTAACATACACATGTGTCGGTAATAATCCAGTATGGCGTCCACGTGACAGTAATGCGTGAACTTGGTGGGGCTGTTGTCACACCTGGTGATCTTGGCTCCAGTGCTGGCCTCGTAGACCGTGAGCCCCAGTCGCCTAACGACGGCGATCGAGATGATGTTGCAGTTGGCACCGGTGTCCATGAGAATCGCCCGGTAGAGCATCAGCTCACCCCCGGAAGACACCAGCGCCAAGCCTTCACAAAGAGTGGCGTTCTCAAGCTTGCATATCGGCTGCACCTGTGCCATCAGCAGAGTCTGCTCCTCGGTCAGGTGTTGCTTTATCTTCCTTCTCAACGCGTCATAGGCGCGGGTCTTGATGGTACCCGCCCGCACGTGTCCGTGCTCACTGAAGTCGACCACCCCCAGGTCGCTCACGCAGGCAGCGGCTGCACACCAGGCTGTGGAGCTGTCGACCACTCCGTCTGGCATCTTGTCCAGTGGCAACTCCTCGTCATCCGGGTGCGCTGCGCACTCCGCTGCCCCCTTCTCCACCTCCTGCACGGCCGTGGCGGGCGAGTCCTTGAGCTGGTGCTCGTTGACCTCAGTGGGCTGCATGACCGTGTCCACGGGCTCGTTGCCCTCAATCTCCCCAAGGGCCAGAAGGTTCTCGATGTCCTTCGGGAGATCTATGGCGCGCTGGGCCAGCAGGATCGCAGCAATCTGCGAGCAGGTTCGCATGGAGCTGCGAAGATGGGATGCCAGCAGGTGGAATTTCCTGCTCAAGACGTTTGGAGGAGGGGCTCTGGGCACCTGGGCGTCCTTGTCGAACTCCTCAGGCGTTTTGACCGCGGGAAGCCCTGCATCTTCTGCGTGTTCCCCAGGGCAACTGCGGCCCTCGCCTGCAACTCTGGTGCAGGACGCGGCTCAGTGTGGTCGCTGGCAACCAACCCTTCATCGGCGGGGCACTCATGCTCGTTCACGTCGTACTCCTCTCGCTCGTTGAAGTTGGAGTGGTACTCCGCGTCGTCATCACTCGCCTCTGACTGAGCCTGCGCCTCTGTGCTCTTGCCTCCCTTGGCTGGCCCTGCTGCCTGCAAAGCTGACAACTCCGCAGCGTGTTTCTCCGTCACCTCGGCACTGGCTGCCACCTGCTGCTGCTTGGTCTCCGGCAGCTTGAGCCACTCCTCGGTGGTGATACCCATCTTGTGGTTGTCGAACCGGTGTGCGATGTTATACTCACGCAGCTTGGCGTTCTTGACCTCGTTTGGGTACTTCGAGTTCTTCCGGATCTTGTGGAAGTCCGGGGGCACGTTCGAGTCGCGACACCCAGTGTAGCAGCGCTCCGGGGTGTGCCACAAGCGCGTGAAGCAGTCAGGGAACATATCAACCTCCTATGGCCGGTATGTGGCCGTACGATCAAGGCTGTGGCCGAGGTTTGGCCGAGGGTGCTTTTGCTTGTTGGCCGAGACGAATTATGTAAAATTTTTGAAATTTCCCCGAAATTGTGCGATTTTTATGATATTGTCATACTTAAAATTAAAATTTTGCGCCTGCGGCGGGCAATTTTAGATTTTGGCCGAGATGGCCGAAACTTGGCCGATGGAAATTTTGAGTGTTGGCCGTACGACATAAAAGTTTGATATATTCCCTGGAAGCAGTACTTGCACTGCTTGTCCTTGGGGGCGTCAGATGGTGGAACTCTGCTGTAGGTGGACGTGTCCCTCTCAGCGTTGTTCGCCTCCCTTGGTGGCTTCTTCGCGTCATCGTTGGCAGGTTGGGACGGCTCCTTCTTCTTGTGGTCCTTACGCCTGTCCCCAGTCCTCCTGGCAGAACCAGAGCGCCTCATGGCAGCCACCAGCTCGGGGAGGTCAAGTCCCAGCTGCCTGGCCTCGTAGCAGGAGTAGACGCAGCTTGACCTGCGCGTGAGCTCTTGCTGGAGAGTCAACGCCCAAGCTTCAGCGTCATTCTTCAGCTTGCCATGGACCTCTACAATGATCTCCAGGTCCTCCCACGTCACCTTGTTGGGGGCGGGGTGGCTGACTCTCAGCTGCTCTGACACGCGCTCCTTGTACTCCCGTTGATGCGCAGCCCCTTGACGCACTCCTCGATGTCCTGCCTGACGATGACGTCCTCCACCTTCTTGCCAGCGTTCAGAGCAGACTCCCTGCGGCGGCAGCTTTTCACATAGGCGAGGCCATCTTGCTCAGGGGTCTGCGACTTGGCCACCAGCAGGTCCTCCTTCTCCTTGGTGCCCTTCATCAGAAATTTGGCCTCACGAAGTTCTGCAACGAAAGCCCTCAGAGCCCAGAAATAGTGAGAATCTTCAGTACCATCCTCGCCTGTAAGGCCCTTGGTCGAGGTTCCCTCCTCTTCCCACTCTTCAGACGCTTCACCATCAGCATCACCATCTTGAAACTTTCTGCAGACTACCCATGTCTCCCCTGGCTTCATCTCATGAAAAGGGGGCAGTGCACAGCGCACCGAGCCCTGGAAAGAGTCCCTCTCAGAGATGTCCTTCAAGACGTGAAACGCGTGGGAGGCGCCATGAGGCCATTTTTCACGCATGCAGCGCACCACCACTCGTGAGCGATCGAAGTGGCATGATCAGCCCCTGCCAAAATCGAGGGCAGGAGATCCCATAATGACCTGTAGTCTGGTTGAGAGTTCTTGAGGGCCTACTTTGCTTCTGCGCTGAGACCCTGGAAAGCTGCTGACCTCATCTGCCTGCGTATCCTGGACTCATGAGCTCGCTGCACTCTTCCCACCATCTCCACAAAACGCCTGATGAAAGCTGCCATATCCTCGTTCTTGCCACCAGTGTAGCGAAGCTTCGAGTCTACGTTGTCAAGTCCATCACTGTCCTTGTCAGGATGATCCATGTCGTCTAAGCTATCGAGTGCAAAAAGAAAATTGCTGGCTGTGGGCACTGAAGCTGTCACTCCTCTTCTAAGTGCTGCGCTTGCTGCTGCTGCTGCTGCTGATGATGATGATGATGATGATACTGGTGTCGAGGGACTGGATTCTGGAGCCGACCCCTCTGTGCTCATATATAGCCAGTGATTCGCCTCCGAGTGCTCCTCTCCCGAGCCAATCGCCGTGCCTCCCGTTCTGCGGACTGGACAGCGGCGGCGCTCAACTCTGCCTCACCCTCCGTGGTCAAGTGCTATGTCAATGCGCGACAAGTGGGGCGAAGGAGGTATGCCTTCTCTCAACGTGAAGCTCGTTTACCAGTAGAATGCGGGCTTAATTCAGGCTGGTTTAGGCCAGTGCACTGAGTGCCCCTGGATTCACACCGTTCTGAACAAGGAGAAGGGTGAAACGCGTGCGACCAGCACAGGCCCGAGGGCGTAATAAATATGCCTCGATACTCTAGATCAGCGGCGAATGCAGGATATATATTCGTGCAAAAAGGGCTTAAGGCTAAGCCAGTGTGCTGAGCACCCCTGGATTCGCAAAGCCACTGCCCATCAGGAGCACAGAAGTTGTCACGAGAGCTCGTTGTTAGCCAAGATACCCGAGAAGCAAACGTCACTACGCAGGGCTCAAGCTAAGCCAGTGTGCTGAGCACCCCTGGATTCGCAACGCCACTGCTCATCAAGAGTCCAACAGTTGTCATGAAGGCTCGTTGCCAACCAGGATAACCGGGAGTGAAGGTCGCTATGCAGAGCTAAAAGCTAAGCCAGTGTGCATACCAGGCCTCTGTGGCATGCAACCCGACATCTGTCGCATGCAACCTGGCCTCTGTCGCATGCAACCTGGCCTCTGTAGCATGCATGCATGCAACCTGGCCTTTGCAACCTAGCATGCAACAACTGGCCTCTGTCGCATGCAACCTGGCCCCTGTGGCATGCAACCCGACATCTGTCGCATGCAACCTGGCCTCTGTCGCATGCAACCTGGCCTCTGTGGCATGCAACCCGACATCTGTAGCATGCAACCTGGCCTCCATGGCATGCAACCTGGCCTCTGTAGCATGCAACCTGACATCTGTAGCATGCAACCTGGCCTCTGCAGCATGCAACCTGACATCTGTAGCATGCAACCGGGCATCTGTAGCATGCAACCAGGCATCTGTGGCATGCAACCAGGCATACGCGGCATGCAACCAGACATCTGTATCATGCAACCACTCGTCGGCAGCATGCAACCAGATCTCTGTAGCATGCAACCCCTCTGCTCGTACCTCCCGGTACAACTCCTCCCCCCTCAAGAGCGGCCTATCTCCCGATGCCGCTCCCGGTGTCTTCAGGTATCAAGCTCCCCGAATTGAAGATGGTGGAAGAGATGACGCAGTAACGGAGCTGGTACGGGGTACACGGCGTGAGCATCTCGCGCCCCTGGTTGCTGTGAAGACGATGGTCCAAGCTGAGCAGTCTCAGGGTGCCCTCCGGTGGCCCATTTACATGCGCAAGGTGTCCGCGAGGTGCACTCCAGCAATGGCGTTGGTGGAGGTGAGCTAGTCCAGATACATGTCGGCTTACGATATCGCTCTCCATACTTACAGTAGGTGCAAAAAAGAGGTTGTGGCAGTTTACGAACCACCGACCGCAACCGCAGTGCATTCGGGTATCTTCCCTCAGGGTTTTCAAGAAACCAGTGCTTGGGCTTCAAGTACTCAATAGCATCCAGGGTGCATTATTTTCACACTCTTGTCTGCTCCTTCCAGGTCAGGAGGACCTCCCGTAGTGCGCGCCTGACTGTACTGGGTGCATGGAGGGCTGGCCCAGATGACATCAAAGAATCCCGGTGGATACTGAGTGGGGTCCCAGTCTTCCATTGATGTGAGATGGTTGGGTTGCCAACGTGGGTCGTTGTCGAGCGTAACCACCGAGGCAGACGGGAAGCGCTTGGCAAACTCCCTTTCCACCGATCCCGTTCCGCTGAACAACACCAAGATTCTCACTGGCCGGGTCTTCCGCTCTTCAAGGTCGGTGATCACCACTAGCTCTCCATTCCCCAAGGTTTCCACCCGCTCCCACGGCAGACAGAAGTCTTCCGGTGGAGAATCCACTTCCGGAACGTCACATGGGTGTTCCATTAGCTGGGATAAGGTGACGCCAAGATGAACGGGCTGTCGCTGTTGACGTTGCCGTCGGTCATGCTCAGTAGACTTCAGCATGTCTGCCTGCATGCCTAATCGTCGTGCCTCGAACTCCTTGAGCTGCTGATTTTCCCCGCCTCTGTCCATCTTGTCTCTGGAGCGCCACTGGTCGTGAGCTGCCGAGTAGCCCGTTCAACGTACCTTCCATTCCTCCACAGATTTACCCTTGACCATGCGTACACGATACGCCAGGATTTTGTCCACGTGAGCTTCCGCTTGCCCATCTACCATTACCGGGTCAGGTACGGGCAGTTGTGCTCGAGATGCAAACTCATCCTTGCCGGAGATGTACGGCTTCAGGCGGTGCTGCGCAAACACGTCGTGAATGCGCCAGTGCGGCGGTAGGGCCAACCGATATGCCACCGGTGCCCCGCGGTCCGCCTCTGCCAGCTCCGCCTGCAAATCGCTGTAGAAGCACTCCACCACGGTTACAGGTCCATGCCAACGCTTACCGAGCTTTCGGCACAGCGCACGGTCCATCACCTTCTCCGTCAGATGACGAGCTTCGATCCACACCAGATCCCCCACTGCGTACTTATGCTGCTTGTGGCGCCGGTCGAACCGCTCCCGCTGGCGCTGCTGAGCCAACTCAAGGCGGCCACGCGCGTCTCGCAACTGCGACGAAAACTTCGCAGCCATCTCATGGGCGGTACCCACCCCCCCTTTCCGTCGCGCAGAGCCAGGGAGAGCTGCAGCTTCCAGGAAAAGGTCCAGTTGAGACATCGGGGACACCCCGTAGCACAGCTCAAAGGGCGTGAACCCGGTGACGTCACTGCGCGAGTCGTTGATAGCGAACTCCACGTTCGTCATGTGGAGGTCCCAGTCATCCGGATTGGCACCCACGAACGAGCGCAACATGTCCTCCACCACCCTGTTGGTGTGTTCCGCCTGTCCGTCTGAACGAGGGTTGTATGGAGTGGTAGAAGCCACCCGTACCCCCATAAGTCTCATTAGTTCACGCCAGAACGAGTCCTGGAACCTGGGGTCACGATCGCATACAATCTTCATGGGGGCTCCATGTTGCCTCCAGACCACGTCGAAGTAGATGCGGGCCACCGTTTGCGCAGAGCTGTCCCCAAAGTTCATGGGCATAAGGTGCACCATTTTGCTCAGCTTGCACGTGAAGGTGACAAAGGCGTCGTTTCCTTGGGCGGTGAGCGGCAACCCTGTAACGAAGTCCACGCTCACATCCTGCCAGTTGCGTTGGGGAATAGCGTGCGGATTCAATAATCCATCGGGGTAGGATGCCCGGGGACGAACCGCCTGACATGTAGGGCATGAGGCCACCCATCCTGCCACGTCCTCGGAGGCATTTTTCCACCAGAATCTGCGGAGAACTCTCTCCGATGTCTTCTCTCGGCCAGTGTGGCCCGCTGCGGTGGAGTCGTGGGCATCCTTGAAGACTACCTCTCGCAAAGGGGAGTCCTCGCCGAGAACTAACTGGTACCGTCCCGCGGCTACACGCCATAGCACGTCCCCAACGATACGGAAATCCCTCGTGGCATGGTGCGGGGCTGCAAGAATCTCATCCCGCAGCTGCCGAAGAGGGCCGGCACGTGCATACTCATCGTGCAGGGACTCCAGGAATGTGACGTCAGTGGGGAGGCTCGTAGCATCGCGGGTCTCAGCAGCCTTACCCTGTCGCACTATAGGAGGCGCCACTCGGGGATGCCGTACTCTTGGCAACAGCTGTCGGGTAGGGGGAGCATGTACCACTAGCACGGGTCACGGAAGGTCTCGAACAGTTGTGTGGGTACTCCTCGTACGTCATGGGTAGGTATCACTTCCACCAGCCTCATACCAGCCATTCTGAAGAGCCGCCTCCATTGAGGCATGCGGGCCTGGATGTCCGGTAGAAGGAACACGGCCGAGGTATGTGCGGGGTCTTGCCGCCATTCGTCCACATACTTACGCAACACCGCCTCGATGGAGATATGACTGCTGGAGTATGGGGGGTTGCACCAGACGTGCTTTCCCCGCCACTGTTGTTGCAGACAATCAGTCCAGTAGGCGTCCACTTGGCGGTTCCGTCCACCCAGGTCACAACACGCGTCGACGTCGAAGCTGCCGAACTGTCGTTGGAGGCGCTCAAAGACCTCCTTGCGCACCTTCCAGTCCTGCCGATCGGCTGGGGGCTTGGCGGCTCGACTAGACGGCCGAGCTGGCTGCTTAGGCCTTCGGGAATCCGTAGCAGGCCGTGTCGAGGTTTTCGGCGTGACGGAAGGAGTCGTCGTAGCAATGGGTTGTCGCAGTCGAGCACTACGACGCAATACCGGGGTGATTCCCGGGGTGCTCGTTTCCTGCCGATGCTTTCCAGATTCGGACAAATCAGCGAAGTAGTCGGTGGGAGCTCGCAGCATTAGTTGTGCTTCGGGCAGCGCGTTGCATGTCGCATGCTCAGCTGGACGTGTTGCATGCTCAGCTGGGCAGGTTGCATGCGAAGCCGAGCTGGTTGCATGCGAAGTTGAGCTGGTTGCATGCTCAGGCCGGCTGGTTGCGTGCTCAGCGAGGCATGCTGCATGCTCAGGCGAGCCGGTTGCATGCTCAGCGGGGCAGGTTGCATGCGAAGCTGAGCTGGTTGCATGCGAATCTGACCTGGTTGCATGCTCAGGCCGGCTGGTTGCATGCTCAGCAAGGCATGCTGCATGCTCAGGCGAGCTGGTTGCATGCTCAGCTGGGCGTGCTGCATGCTTAGCCGAGCCGGTTGCATGCTCAGGCTGGCCGGTTACACGCTCGGTCGGGCGTGTTGCATGCTCAGCTGGGCAGGTTGCATGCGAAGCTGAGCTGGTTGCATGCGAAGCTGAGCTGGTTGCATGCGAAGCTGAGCTGGTTGCATGCGAAACTGAGCTGGTTGCATGCGAATCTGAGCTGGTTGCATGCGAAGCTGAGCTGGTTGCATGCGAAGCACGGCATGTTGCATGCTCAGCCGAGCCAGTTGCATGCCAGGGCACGCAGCGGTGCCGCACGCTACCAGCCTGGAGCAGGCTCCCCAGGGCTCGCTCCGCCACCTGAAGCGTCTCCACGCCATCCATCCATGACTCCATGGTGGCCACCCATCCTGGTACAGGGGGTGGCGGGTGGTCTTCAAAGATCTCCTCGACATCCAGCACGGAGAGCGGGTCCTTGGGGAGGTCCGTCTCCTTGTCTACAACACCGGCCTCCTTGAGCCCATCCCGCGGGTCCTTGGTCACGTAGTCAGGTCGGCGGGATAGCGCATCGGGGACCAGAAGGAGGGCTCCCTTGACGTACTCCATTCGTGGGACACCGACTTCCACCAGGTCCATGTACCACCGTGCCTGTCGTCGGCTAAGCTCTCGTCCCGGGGACATTAGCCATTCCAGGGGGCGATGGTCACCTTGTAACCGGAAGTCGGAGGAGAACAGGTAGTGCCTCCAGGTGACGGTGGTGCAATGGTGCAACGCACAGAGCTCCCTTTCGCCGGTGTGGTAATTCTGCTCCGCTGCAGAAAACTGCCGACTATCGTAGGCGATTACAGTAATCACTCAGTAATAAGAAAACCCGCCAATAAGAAAGTAGCCAGCTTTTGTGATTTCTTCACAATATTTAACACATAACCCTCCATATTTAAGATCTCTATATAAATAAGAAAGTTGCTAGGCTGACCTAAAATTCCTGTTTTCTTAAAATCGAGTGTTTACTGTACCCTCATACCGTCCCCCGTATCTTGCATGAGTACGCCTCCCAAAGCAACTCCGCTTGCGTCCGTTTGTACCAAAAACGGCGCTGACCCATCCGCGGCTGCCTTCATGTCGGGCAATGCCAATACTGGGGCTGAGGAGAGAGCGGTCTTCAGCTCGTCGAAGGCCCATTGTTGGAGTTCTCCCCACTGCCACGGTACGTCGGTCTTGGTGAGCGAGGTCAAGGGTTGGGCAATCTCCGAGAACCGGTGCACAAACCGGCGGTAGTACCCCGCTAGTCCAAGGAACTGTCTGACGTGGGTTACCGTCTCCAGCTTCGGCCAGTCCTTGATGGAGGACACCTTGTCATGCTGAGGTTGGCATCCTTCGGCGGATAGAGTGTGGCCCAAGAACCGTAGAGACTCCTTCAGCATATGCGCCTTGGATGCCTTCAGGTATACCCCTTTTTCTCGACAAGTGTCCAAGAACTGACGTACGTGGTCGTAATGTTCTTCCACCGTGCGTGAGAAGACCACCACATCGTCGATGAAAATCCGTACAAAGGGGAGATGACCGAGTGCACGCTGCATTCGCCGCTGATACTGAGATGGAGAGTTCTGCAGGCCCTGGGGCATCACCAACCATTCGCAGGCCCCCATCTGGGTGGTGAACGCGGTCTTCTCCACGTCCTCCTCGGCCATTGGCACTTGCCAGAATCCGTCCACCGCGTCAAAGGAGGAGAAGAACGCTGCCCCTTGCATCTCGTCAAACATCAGTTGGATGTCCGGTAGTGGATACCGGTCCCGCACCGTCTGCTGATTCAATTGTCGGTAATCCACCACCAGACGCAATGTCTTCGGATCACCAGGCTTGGGTACCATCAGACATGGGGCGGCATACGGGCTTGACGACGGCCGGATGTAACCCTTCTTCATGAGCTGCTCGATGCGTTCACGTAACTGGCGCAGCTCTTCAGCGGTCATCTTGTATGGACGCCTACATGGTGGTCCACCCTCCGCGTCCGGCTTGCGATCGATGCGGGCCTTGTCCTCCTCAGTGCGACGCAACTTGGAGGCCTCCGGTAGAGCTGCACACAGGGTATCTAGATACTTCTCAAAGAAGGCGTCAAAGCGCTGCTTCCACGTGCTGCTTACCGGTGCATCTCGAGTATCTTGACGGGGTCCTTCCTTCTCCACGGGGGTGTGAGGTGGCGGTACTTCAGCAGCGGTAGCCGCAAAGGCTGCCTCATGGTCGTTCCCGCGCGCGGCCATCATGAGCCACTGAGGTTGTGACTCTTCATCCCCGGCCAGGCGCCTGGTCTCGGCGTGGATGAGGTGCTGCTTCAGCTGCGCTGCCGTCAAGAATACCTCATCGATCAGCCCCGCGCCTTGGGCCTTGCCCTGACCCACCCCCGGACTACAGCCCGCGAGTGTCACCCGTTGCTGTCCTCCACCATTTGCTCGCGTGTTGAAGGATACGGAACCGTGACCGGCATAATCCAACGTGACCGGGGAAAGACTGCGAAGCCACTTACCCCCCAACACCACGTCTACTTGGATTCCTAGCGGCAAGACTCGCAGAGCCATTCGCTTCTCGCAGTAGTTTACTCCCGCCGCCGTGTGCGCGGTGAACTTGGTGTACGCCACCTCTCCAGCGGTCTTTACAGATCCATCTGCCAGTGTGACCTTCATTGGCGTCCCTGAGCGCACTGTCAAGTCACAGGTACGGGCACAATCCGCCGAGATGAAGTTGTCCGAGGCGCCTGAGTCCACCAGCACCTTTACTCGGTGTCCACGAAGGTAGGCATAGAACACCAGGAGTAAGGGTCCTTCCTCGTCCCGCACCGCTGACAGTGTGTGTGCCAAGAGTGTCCCTGTTCGAGTGTTTGCTTTCCAGCGCACCCCCCCATCCAGTTGAACACGCTTACATTTAAGAGCATCTTCAATTGGGTGAGAGCTCAAAGCGGTTGCAGCCTCGTCCACCAAGGCGTTGCACTCGTGTTCTTCGCCACTACCATGTTCAGTGGCACTGACGTACGTGGTGGCGTTGGTCGAGACACTGACGTGAGTGGTATCACTATCAGTGGGGCTGACGTGAGTGGTGTCACTGTTGGTGTCGCTGACGTGAGTGGTGTCGCTGCCGGTGGCACTGACATGCGTTGTGTCGCTGTCGGTGGCGCTAATATGCGTCGTGTCGCTGTCGGTGGCGCTGACGTGGGTAATGCCACTGTCGGTAGCGCTGACATGTGTAGAGTCGCTGTCTGATCCGCTTTCCAGCGGCTGGAACCCACCGGTTGCATGCTGGGCCGAGCGCGTTGCATACTGGGCCAGGCGCGTCGCCTGCTCAGCTTGGCATGTTGCATGCTTGGCGGAGCCGGTTGCATGCCCAGGCTGTCTGGTTGCATGCTCAGCCGGGCGTGTCGCATGCTCAGCCGGGCAGGTTGCATGCTTAGCCAGGCTGGTTGCATGCTCAACGAGGCAGGTTGCATGCTGAGACCCACTGGTTGCATGCTGAGCCGGGCGTGTTGCATGCCGGGCGAGGCGTGTTGCATGCTCAGCCGGGCGGGTTGCATGCTCAGCAAGGCATGCTGCATGCTCAGGCGAGCTGGTTGCATGCTCAGCGAGGCAGGTAGCATGCTCAGCTGGGCGTGTTGCATGCTCAGCTGGGCAGGTTGCATGCTGAGACCCTCTGGTTGCATGCGCAGGCCGGCTGGTTGCATGCGCAGGCCGGCTGGTTGCATGCTCAGCAAGGCATGCTGCATGCTCAGGCGAGCTGGTAGCATGCTCAGCGAGGCGGGTTGCATGCTCAGCTGGGCGTGTCGCATGCTCAGCTGGGCAGGTTGCATGCTGAGACGCACTGGTTGCATGCGCAGGCCGGCTGGTTGCATGCGCAGGCCGGCTGGTTGCATGCTCAGCAAGGCATGCTGCATGCTCAGGCGAGCCGGTCGCATGCTCAGCCGGACTGGTTGCATGCTGTGAGGCGCTGGTTGCATGCTGGAATCCACTGGTTGCATGCTGAACCAGGCGTGTTGCATGCTGGTCGGGGCGTGTTGCATGCGGGGACAGGCCCGTTGCATGCTCAGCCGGTCGAGTTGCATGCCGGCGTGGGCTGTTAGGTCCTCCCGCCAGCTGCTGGGTCATGTTCAGCTCCTCCTCGGGCGGACTAGGTCAGGATGCAGCACGTTGGTTGCATGCTGGCGGTATGCTGCCCGATCCGCCTGCCAGTTGCTGGGTCATACTCAGCTCCTCCTCGAGTTGCTCAGGTTCGCCCGCCGGTTGATGCTGGGTCGTGCTCAGACCCTCCCAAGCAGCAAGGCGCGCAGCCTCCCAAGCCGCAAGACGTGCCGCTTCATTCTTCCTCCAGGCTTTCATCCGCTGGTCCAAGGTCGTACGCTTCCTCCCACTCCTCGAAGGCTTCGAACGACGGGTAGGCGTATCCTCCCCCGATGACTGCTCACGGTGTTGCTGCAACCGGTACTGGCTGCAATGAATCTCCATCTCGGACTCGTCCGTGCTGTGGGTTAGGTCCGAGGGGCTCGATCCCAGAGTTGCCGCAAGAACTGTTTCGTCTGGTTTGAGAGGAGCAGGATTGGGAGGTGGGTGTGCTCGTCGAACACGTCCGAACACAGCATGCACAATCGCCTTGCCGCACTGTCTGACCCGCTGGACTGCCGTGGTCCATGTGGAGGCCGTCTTGAGCGCATGGGAGTCAAAGGGGGTGTTCTGCGCTCGTTGTGCCCGCCGACGTCGCCACAAGCGATAGGCTTGCTGTATTGATATCGCCGCCGACGCTTGACGCCGTCGAAGGCGACGGAGCCCAGTCGTCTCCCAAGGTCGGCCTTCTTGAGGTACATTCGTCTTCGGCCCGTATTCTTGCTCCACAGCCCGACGCTGCTCGCGTGGGCTCAACTCTGCCCAGGCCAAGCCCAATGTGCCGCCCATGCGACCACGCAAGCGGGCAAGTATAAGCTCGTCCAACTCGTACTTCCGTTGGCGTCGACTGAAGGGTGTAGTCGCGGGACGTCGTGTAGCATGGCGACGACTGCGCTCAGCCATCTTGTGTGCCTCTGCCGGGGACTTCTTCTTGAGGGTCATGCGTAGTTGTCGTAGTAGGACACTTTCAGAAGTAGCCCCGGCCGGACTCCTCCAGCTCCACGATGTCAACCGCCTACGCTGATCCGCCAGGGAACTCTGGTACACCTCGGAGGCCCCCGGTGCAGCTAGGTGCAGATCCTTGTAGTCGCTGGGCTGAACTGTTGGTGCCGCGTGATGAGCTCGGATACGTGGGGGAGGTCCATCAACATTACCGCGGTCAATTGGGACACCATGTTCGGCACAGTAAGTCTCCCAACAAGGATCACACTAGGAAGGATTTGTGTTAAAAACTGTTAATGATGTGTTAAAAAATGTTAATCGAGTGTTAAATAGTGTTAATGTGGAAACTGGGTGTTAATCAAGTGTTAATACGCGAAAAATGTCATAATGGGCTATATTATAGGCGGAAAAGTGTTAATGAGGTGTGAAGAAAGTGTTAACCGTTGGCGAGGGAGTGTTAATGGGACAGTTCAGGAGTGTTAACGGAAGGCTGCATCTGTTAATCGCGGTATAATCACGCTGCTGGGAATTATATTGGAGCCAGAACACACGCCTGTTTCGCCGATACATTTGAAAAGTGTTAATACCCAGCGCAGCCACCGTGATGTGGGTGTCCTGGCGAGATAATCATTTCAAAATGCAGTCGCCACTGACAACGCCCATGCCCATCGACGATCGACAGGATCATCTACGGTAGATATAGGTGCATCCGCGAACACCAAACGCATGAAGACCTTATTAAGACCTATCTAGCTACGTACGTAGGATGGAACGATAGTTGGACGTAGGTAGCTAGCGAAATCATTTCTGAGCTGACGTTCTGCCCGAGCAGACCAGCATATATAATATATTTGTTACAAGAGAAACCCGAGTCTGTAAAATTTGTAAGGTGCTAAATCGTTGCACGGTCGCTGTTATATTTTTATCCACACGTTTATAGACTGCAAACCAAAGGGTGGGGTTGCGTGGTGTTCGTTCATAACAGATGGATGGCCAGTGGAGCGCAAACTTGGCGACTGCTGGAAAGCAACCGCGAACTGCTAATAACGCGGTAAGTGCAGATTGTGGAACAGAATCTTCGTTTATTTTAAGTGTGAGTAAACTGATGCGGGCGATGTTCAGGCTCCCGGTGGCGCACATCGGGGCGCGGGGTTAGTTGGGCCCGCTAAGGTAAACGCCGGCACCGGAGCATTTGTGCATTTTTAGCTTGTTGCGAGCGTTTTATATAAGCCGGAGGTCACGCTGGGGACATACCGTCGCCAGCGTGGCCTGCTTCTGGTTGGTTGAAGTGTTTCATTTTCGTGTTCACCGGGTTACATCTTTTTACTGTGTTGAAGCCTCTGCGGACCGTGTAGCGCGTGCGCTGATCGCCAACGGGCCGGTCGCGCAACGATGCGGCGGTTATGCAAGCCTCTTGTCCCTGTTTTTTTAAGGGTGTTCTTCGTATAAGCCGGAGGTCACGCTGGGGACATACCGTCGCCAGCGTGGCCTGCTTCTGGTTGGTTGAAGTGTTTCATTTTCGTGTTCACCGGGTTTCATTTTTTTACTGTGTTGAAGCCTCTGCGGACCGTGTGGCGCGTGCGCTGATCGCCAACGGGCCGGTCGCGCAACGATGCGGCGGTTATGCAAGCCTCTTGTCCCTGTTTTTTCAAGGGTGTTCTTCGTAAAAGCCGGAGGTCACGCTGGGGACATACCGTCGCCAACTTGGCCTGCTTCCGGTTGGTTGAAGTGTTTTCGTTTCGTGTTCACCGGGTTTCATTTTTTTACTGTGTTGAAGCCTCTGCGGACCGTGTGGCGCGTGCGCTGATCGCCAACGGGCCGGTCGCGCAACGATGCGGCGGTTATGCAAGCCTCTTGTCCCTGTTTTTTTAAGGGTGTTCTTCATATAAGCCGGAGGGCTGCTGGGGACATACCGTCGCCAGCGTGGCCTGCTTCTGGTTGGTTGAAGTGTTTCATTTTCGTGTTCACCGGGTTTCATTTTTTTACCGTGTTGAAGCCTCTGCGGACCGTGTAGCGCGTGCGCTGATCGCCAACGGGCCGGTCGCGCAACGATGCGGCGGTCATGCAAGCCTCTTGTCCCTGTTTTTTTAAGGGTGTTCTTCATATAAGCCGGAGGTCACGCTGGGGACATACCGTCGCCAGCTTGGCCTGCTTCTGGTTGGTTGAAGTGTTTCATTTTCGTGTTCACCGGGTTACATCTTTTTACTGTGTTGAAGCCTCTGCGGACCGTGTAGCGCGTGCGCTGATCGCCAACGGGCCGGTCGCGCAACAATGCGGCGGTTATGCAAGCCTCTTGTCCCTGTTTTTTTAAAGGGTGTTCTTCATATAAGCCGGAGGTCACGCTGGGGACATACCGTCGCCAACTTGGCCTGCTTCCGGTTGGTTGAAGTGTTTTCGTTTCGTGTTCACCGGGTTTCATTTTTTTACTGTGTTGAAGCCTCCGCGGACCGTGTAGCGCGTGCGCTGATCGCCAACGGGCCGGTCGCGCAACGATGCGGCGGTTATGCAAGCCTCTTGTCCCTGTTTTTTATAAGGGTGATCTTCATATAAGCCGGAGGTCACGCTGGGGACATACCGTCGCCAGCGTGGTATGCTTCTCGTCGTTTGAAGTGTTTCATTTTCGTGTTCACCGGGTTTCATTTTTTTACATGTGTTGAAGCCTCCGCGGACCGTGTGGCGCGTGCGCTGATCGCCAACGGGCCGGTCGCGCAACGATGCGGCGGGTTATGCAAGCCTCTTGTCCCTGTTTTTTAAAAGGGTGATCTTCATATAAGCCGGAGGGCTGCTGGGGACATACCGTCGCCAGCGGTCTGCTTCTGGCTAGCGTGGTATGCTTCTCGTCGTTTGAAGTGTTTTCGTTTCGTGTTCACCGGGTTTCATTTTTTACAGGTGTTGAAGCCTCTGCGGACCGTGTGGCTCGTGCGCTGATCGCCAACGGGCCGGTCGCGCAACGATGCGGCGGGTTATGCAAGCCTCTTGTCCCTGTTTTTTAAAAGGGTGATCTTCATATAAGCCGGAGGGCTGCTGGGGACATACCGTCGCCAGCGGTCTGCTTCTGGTTGTTGAAGTGCTTCCGGTTGTTTGTTGCGTCCTACTTAGGATGCTCCATCAGCGACCGCAGCCGAAGCTGGAGGGGGTGCCTCCGCCCCCCCCGCTGCTGAAGACGCGGCGGCTGCGGCTGGCAGCAAGGTACGCATTGCACCCGCCATTCCCGCTTCCGCTGCTGCGTCCCCCCCCCTGAATATACACACTTCATTCCCAACGAACGAGTATGCGGTCATCCATCTTGCAGGCCGACCCCCGGTTCTTATTTTGGCTTCCACTACAGCCTGCCTGTGACGCGTACCGTGTTGCTCGTGCGCTGCACGCCAACGAACGACGAACGCTCTGAATTGGAAGAAGTCACTCCTTCCAATTTTTTTTATTTTTTTTGTTTTTGGTTTGAAATGCTTCCAAAATGATCATGAGTGACCGGAATGTCGTTGGTTCATCGCCGGGTGCCCCGTACGGCCGTGTGTCGCTTGAGTCCGCACTAGTCGCGTGACTAGTGCGAAGTCAGATCGCACTAGTGATGTGGCTAGTGCGATCGTAAGAATTCTGAAAACCCCGCCTCGTACGATGAGAAAAACTTCCAAAATTATAACCACCCTATTTTTTGGGCATGATATGTTTAAAATAATGTGAAAAACATCAAAACAATGACCTTCAAAAAATCTTCCAATTCAAAGCGCATCTTCCAATTAAGAGCGATCGTCGTTAACGGGCCGTGCGCGCCTCGTAGCCGCGGGGTTTTAGTGTTTCACCTCACGCCCGTGACGTGTACCGTGTTGCTCGTGCGCTGCACGCCCACGGGCCGTGCGCGCAACGGTCCCGCGGAATTTAAGCGTTTCACCTCACGGCAAGCTGCGTAATATTTCCTCGCGCGAGCGTGCCTCGTCCATATCGTCCCCCGGAGTCCTCCTGTCCGGTTCGGGGTGTGTCCAAAGATGTCCGGTTGCGAGACCCGCCGCTCTAAGTTGAACCGTGGCTGTGCCGTACTCGTACCTCGTCGGTGGCCCGCCAACGGGCCGGGCGCGGAAGGTGGCCGCGGTGTGCGTCCGTTTTGCCTACCTTCCAGCATACCTCTCCGATGTTGCTGATACCATGGTGTCTGCAACCGACACCTAACCTGTGACACAGCGGACAAGTCCTAGGCAGGCATGCTATCTTAGGGGGCATATCGCTCCCATCAGTCCGGTTCTTTGCGTTGTCCAACATGTTTCGGTGTGCGCCACCTTTTGCCGCCGTGTGTGCATTGGGTGGCCGCAATATCCCACACCGTATATACACACGGTACACTGATCCAGGTTAACCAACAACCCTGGGTTTGCGGTTTGTTTCCTAGCGGGGAAAAAAATTCAAACGGCGCACAAATCGTTTCCTTCGGCGCCAGCAGCAACGAATCACTACTGCGGACAACAGGCATTATGACGAGGGTCTCCAGGAGTATCTGGAAAACCAAATTCGCACCGTGTTCGACGGCATCCCGTTTCTAAGTCACGTCGCCATGCGCGCGGGGTGTTCCCATGTGGAACCGACGAATATCCTCGAGCCGAAAGATGCCGAACGGGTGAGTGGCGCGTACGGCGCCGTCACACGAGGTTGCACACTGGACCGCACGGACCTGGTCGTGGTCAAAAGGTTTTGCAAAACCTCGGGGCTAAAGCCGCACCCCAAGACCAAGCAGCCGCCCAAGGAGTTCAAGCGGTGTGCGCAGGAGCTAGTCATGACAAAACTGGCGTCGGAAGCAGCACCCACTTACGTCGTGCCCTGTTCACGGTATGGTGTGGAGACCAGAACTAGGGATGCGCTGCAGTTCGGGCCAGTTCCGTTCCTCGTCATGCCCGATCGCGGCCGGACGCTGTGGGAATTCATGCGGGTTCCGCCTGAGGGTGGATTAACCTTGGAGGTCAAGCTGCTACTTGCCAAGGAGTTGCTGAAGGCGTTTTCGCAGTTGCACTCCAAGGGTATCGTGCACGGCGACGTCAAGGGTAACAATGTGGTCGTTGCCGAAGCGCTACCGTGCGTGTCCGCGGGCGGCATCACGCTGCGAGTCATCGACTTCGGAGTTGGCTGCGTCGATCGAGAAAACCTGAAGTCTGCGCATGACGAGCGTCCTCTCGGTCGAGAGGACCGCCGTTATCTTGCTCCTGAGCACCGGGATCACGGCCCAAGCAGGCCAGGAGACATGTGGTCTGTGGGTGGACTCCTGGTCCAGCTCTTCCAGCACCCGCAGGCTGGTGGCGAACGTCACCAATGGGACTATATCCTATGTCAAGCGAAACCGCAGAATGGATTCATGAAGCATGCACTCATGCAGCGCCTGAAGGAATGCTTCAGCGTAGACATGGACAAGCGTCCGACAGCCGCGAAGCTGCTGCGCACGTTTGAGCACACTAGGATCCAGACCGTCGGTGAGAAGGATTTTCCGCCTCGTATTGAGCCGGCTGAGTGATTTCCATTAGGGACGACATGTGAACATGACAAATGTATACATGTATATATAGCGCCGACATTGCCGTAAACAAATTGGTCCATGTATGTATTCATATCGCATCACGCATAACGCGCTAGACACATACATGCATTTGCCTACCGGATGGTGACCTTTTGCAAGGCTAGTGTCCAGCTTATTATATGCAAGCGTCTGCCTCATATGAATGGTCTACCTCATTATTGTCTCTGGGGGTCTTGGGGTTCTTTCGTATGTGCGAGCTCGTATAGAGATTTCCTATCCGGTAATGTTACGAGCCACACCGGTTAACACACAGGTGCACGGAGGGTTTCCTATGGGGGGCATATTGTTCTCGGGAGGTTTGCCGTGCTCACCATGTATATACTCCTGTCGTTTGCATGCAACTACATGTTGTGCGCTTCCCGGTGGCATATCGTTGCTGAGGAAGTCACACGGTGTTCGTGTTGCGTGCTGTCGCACAGATGTTCCCCGACTGCCCGCCCGAGGTTGCCCACGGCGATGACGCTGCATCTAAACAAGTCGAGGAAGAACTACTAGAGGATCATGTCCATAGGATCCCGCCTCCCGACACCGTGAAACCAGTCGGGCACAACGAAGCAGGCTTTCTGCCTATTATGCCCAAAAACCTGACACCCGATGTCCTGCGCGACTTGCCATCGTGGGCGTATCCGTCTGATCGCCCTCCCCCGGCAGAGCGCACCGTGGAAGACGGGGAGGCATGCACCTTGGATTGGAAGTGGTCCGTGCAGATGCTGGATGCGGCCTGCTCGGAGGTCGTCCTGAAGGAAATCATTGACATTTGCGACCGGCACCTGGTTGCCAGTGCCAGTTGGAAAGATATGTATTACAGGTGGCGCAGTGGAGCATCTGAGGTATCCCTGCCTACCCTCCGGGAGCACTACGCGCTGTGGCGCAAGGGCGTGACAGCTGGCGTTACAACGGAGGACACCTTGGGCGACCCTCGTGACTGGGTGCAAGTCGTGGATGCCTCGATGATGCGCGCGACCCAGGAAAAAACGGAGTGCGAGGATGAGCTCGCGCAGCAACGTAGTGAGCACACGGACGGGTTTAATGCTATGCTCACCGTGTTCATGACGTATGTGGTGGACTACCACTTGCTGAAGGCTGAGGTCCTGTTCTCTCATAAGGAAATCGGCGCGGACTTCACATCCGGATCTCATCAACTGGGTGAGGGCGCGCGCTATACCATACAGGCCGACTGGCATGTTGGGCACTGGCTATTCACATCCATCTTCACCACCGTGAAGCATGGCCTTGTGGACGACAGGCTGCGGTCTGGGATTTTTGATGCTACGGGAATGGAGGTGAAGCGGACCTACGACAAGCCGTCGCCTCTAGGGCGGGACCTCGAGAGCTTTATACAGTTCCATCACACCGATACCAAGTTTCCCAAGGAAGGCAAGGGATCCTGGGGCTGGCCGGATTACGACGTGTTCTCATGTGGGCTGTTGCTGAGGGCCCAATGCCTGACGGAGGTGCTACCCGAAACGCAGCGGGCCTGCCATTGGGACAGGTTTTGCTCGATGGATTACAGCCTCGTGGTTCAAAACTCCAGGCATGGCGATCCCACTTCGGCTCCCTTCCGTCGTGTTCACCTCGGGGGTCCCATGGGAACACTGTGGTTCTGGCCAGCCGACCGCATGGCGCACCGCGGTCTTTCTCCAAGTGGGCGCCTCCCGCTCGACCGTACTCGTCCTAAGCAGTTCTACTTCGTGATCTACTCCGCAGCCAGAGTGCGTACTAAGGCAACCATTGAGCTGAATAACGCGGTACTCGGCAGCCCGCACAGTGTCATCTCGCAATATGGCTTGGCGTGCCGCATGACGTGCGTCGCGTGTGGAGACGAAATACGATTTGCGGGAGGCTACGACACCTTGCCAGGTGTTTGGGCGTGTTCCCTGTGCAGATCAGGCGTTCTGGGTTGTGACGCTTTGCGTACTATCGGAGCCGTGATGTGTGGTCCGTGCCAGCGTGTGCGGCGCGAAGCTAAAGTCCGGGCGCCACTATCCGCGCATGAGAAGCACCCGGGGCAGGCGGCCACATTGGCCGATTACTGCCAGTTAGACGAGGCCGAGGCGAAGCTGCATGCACTCCTGAATGTGGAGGACCTAGGCCTTGCTTGGAACAAACTCCGCGGGGTGCTCGGCGCTGAGGCGTGGGGACGCGCGGACGACACGGTGAAGCACAGGATCGCCAACCTGACTTGGGGTGACGGTGAACATCCAACTGGTGAACGTCCGCCGGCGCGGCCTTTGCAGGACTCTGGCGACGGCATTACTGCTCTCTGGGACCGACGGGCTACCCGTGACGATGCATTCTCATCTTTTGACGATCACCAGTTGTACCGGGAACTGGGTGTCTGCTGCCCGGGCTTGCGTAGTGTCGTTTTCGGTATGCTTACCGCGTTGAACGCGCAGCGCCTGCGGACAGCCGGTATTCCTCTTGGCGCGGACAAGTCCTACAAGAAACAACGCCTGTTCCATACGGACGCGGAGGGCGGGCTGCATGTGAACATACGTGTTGCTAAACTCTTGCAAAGTGCTGATCAGCTGGACCTGGATTTCGCAAAGAAAGTGGCTGCGAAGCTGTCGCACCGATGGGATCCCGGACATGCACGATCCCTCGTCGTGCGATGCGATTGTGCATACGAGACTGGTGGAGATGCGTCGCGAGCGGAGCCCGGCAAGTGCATCGTGCGGGCAAGTGCATCCCATAAAGACCATGGGGAGTACCGCGTGCGTGCTCTGGGTGCGTGCCGTAACCAACAGAGAAGCAAGGCAGCAGCCGAGCCTTCCATGGATCTCGCTTCTGAGGAGGCATTGCGAGCGGCAACCGCAAACGGTTTCCAGCCAAACACTGTTCCGCCAAACTTTGCACCAGGCATGCGTGTTTCGTTCGGTACCGATGACGTCATCCTAATGCCCACGGACCCCCGGGGGCGTATATTGGAGGCATCCTTCGACCATCCCGACGAGATTTTCCCTGATGTGCTGCCGTTAGCACGTCGCGTGCTCGCTCACGTGCATTGGCCGCTCGAGGGGAATGCAGACCGTTTTACTTCTCTCGCGGAGTTCGAGCAGGCCTTGGACAACCACGGCCTGCGACGAGTCCAGACAATAGGGGACGGCAACTGCTGGCTGCACGCCTTGGGTGTACACATTCCGGAAGTGCTTGCAAAGGGTTCCTCCGTGAAGGTCCAAACAATGAACTTCCGTAACGCCATCTGCGCGTCGTACGATTGCAATCGGCAGCTTTACCCCCCCGGGATGCTGGACGTTATTCCTGATGAAGGAGCGCCGCCAATGCGCAAAATCCTGCTTACTCCCCAAGCATACAACGAACCGCAGTTCCTCCATATCATTGCGAACATGCTTCGGCGAGTTATTCAGGTGTACACTCTGTGGCCGATGGTCGACGTGCCAGGGGTGGGGTGCAATGTTCCCACCGATACCGATGCTTTGGCACAATACTTGCCGCCTTTCAGCATGAAATATATTTGCCCACATCCGTCACTGGGCTTGGCTAGCCGTGAACCGGTACGAGTCGCCCATTACGTTCAATTTGATAAGTTTCCTGGACACTACGAGCGGATCGAGGCAGGCAATTCCAGAATCCAGATCCAGGTAGATACCCGTGTACACACCGTCGTGAGGTGCTGTTTTCGAATTGTCTCTAGGGGTATTGGGGTTGCTTTGGTATGTGCGAGCTCGTGTAGAGATTCTTTACCTGGTAATGTTACGAGTCACGTTGGTTAACACACAGGTGCACGGAGGGTTTCCTATGGGAGGCATATTGTTCCGTGCTCACCTTGTTGGAGGTTTACCGTCCGCGCCTTGTTTAGACTCCTGTTGCTTGCATGCGACTACATGTTGTGCGCTTCCCGGTGGCATATCGTTCGCCAGGAAGTCACACCGTGTTCGTGTTGCCCGGCAGCACAACATGTCGTTGTAGCCCGGCAGAGCATGTACGGCCTGGGGTTGCTTACGTATGCCTGTGATGTGTGTATGTACCAGAGGGAGCCAAGGACCAAACGCAGTAGTGTGCAGTACCCGGTGTGTCGCTCGTTGCGACAATGGTTGGTGGTGCCGGTGCCGAAGGACGGAAAATGTTTCATCTGGGCCTTGGCGATGGCTGTCTACGGCACTCGGGATGTGACTCGTGGAGCCGTGGCGGTGATAGCGGCTCGCATTGCCTGGGGTCATACGCAGACCGGCATCCGGCGCGAGCAACAACGCCAACTGTGCGAAGAATACAATTGTCACTGGGGACACTTGACGGGCAGCACACTGAGGATCTACTCGGAATGTAGATATGAGAATGTCCTCCCGCTGAGCCTCAGCACACCTTGTCACGTAGACCTAGTACAATTTAGAGGGAAGCGACCCTCCTTGTGTAGGATTTCAGAGCTACGTTCAATCGGGATCTCGGTACAGTACACCTGCTCAACGGATGATGAAGCTTCCATCGATCTAACCATCTAATCATCGTAAGCTCCTTGTTATATGGAATGTTATATGCTGGCGTGAAGCGATTCCAGAAGCTACTTGTTGCCAATCCTTTTGGGGACCCTTGTGGGGATCCCAAGTTCCCAATCCTTTTGGGGACCACTCGAGGGCACCTTGCGTGTACCGATTACCCGCTCGCTGCCTTGTGCCCGCCGGTACACTTCAAGGTATGGCTTACGCGAGGTCGACTTTACACAAAACTTCCGATTTTCTAGATCGTGAGATAAATGCGATTGAAGTGTGCTCTTAAGTATGGTTAAGTATGGGAGGTAACCGAGCGGTATCGGCCATAACTTTTCAATGCCTGGGTCAATTGTATACCCAGAGCGCGCAATGTGTTTAATTTGGTTTAAGCGACATGTTTATCGAATAAAAATATTTTCCGAAGTTTTGTGTAAAGTCGACCTCGCGTAAGCCATACCTTGACTTCGTGTTAGTGCATTCCAGCTCCCTATGTCATGGTGATGGTCCGTGCACGGGGCATATGTCGGGATGCAGGTCGAGTATCACACATACCTCGGTAGAGTGGGCTTGCATCGTTGGCAACTCATAAAACTGTGGGGACAAGAGGGTAGAGCCCAGCAGGGCTTTTGGCCAGAGAGTGATTCCGACAGCTTCGGGGAGCACGCCTTTGCACTGTTGAATGACGTCTACGGTGAGAGTCGGCTACAGCATGCTCGGTATGCCATGGTCGGCGAGTGTCCTCTGACACCGGGAGCAAGCTACTTCGAGTTTGCTGGGGTGCCCCGTCCGGGTTGGGCGGTCCCTGAGTTTGGCGAAGGCTTGCTGCGTATACGTGTGTACACCACCCCCGTGGACGGCGGTGACTGCCATGGATGGTGGGGTGAGGTAGTGCTCGTCCGTGGTCCGTGGGCACACCCATGCCTTCACTACACTAACGCCTTCCAGTCGGTTTTCGTTACCAGTTTGCACCGTGACCTCACGGATGCCCCCACCGTTGCCAGCCCCCCTGCGGTTGGGGCTGTCTCGAGGGTATTGACACCCACCCAGCTTGGGGAACGTGTGGACGACGTGAATACTATGTACTCCGCCTTCATAGCATGGCGTGGCTACGTCCGTCTTGTATGCTGTGCCATGTGCGGCCTGCTGGCTGCTAATCGAAAGTGGTGCCCGTGCCGACGTGTAATAGCGTACTGCGGCCCTAGCTGCCAGCGTGCTCACTGGAGAAGCCACAAGCCAGAGTGTGCGTGGAAGACGACGGCCGACAATAGCCAGGGAACTCGACCGGGCCTTTAGAGCAGCAGACTGTGATCTTACCACTTAGGAGGACCGCCCCCCTATCTAGCTGTAACAAAACACATTTATATGAAGATAGTAATCTCCATTTGCCTGGTGGCCGTGTGCTGCCTACTCCATGATGTTCCGGTAGCGATGGATTGATGTCTTGCGTGATTCGTAATATCCCTTTGCACACGGATGTCATGGTTTTGCGGTGATAAAACTTCGTTATGATAAAACTTCGGACCCGCTGTATTGCATTGAATTTACCCGCTCGCGCTGGGGTGTGATGTAGGATCCGTGCATGATCTCCGCGATTGCATCCAATTCGGACGACACACGCCTTTGGGTTGATATGACAACATACTTGCAGCGAGTCGGCCGAACGTTCATCAGAATCCGCCGAATGCGCCTTGCACATGGCGCGGTGGGGAACCACATGACACTCCTGTTTCACGGACACACGTGGTCGGACAACGGACACACGTGGTTGGACACACGTGGGATGCCAATTAACAGATGGGGGATTCTGCGCACACAAAACGCAGCCCTAGAAACTGCGGAGAGGTACCTGTTGAACGTCCCGCCTAGGTTGGGACCTGATAACGCCGCGCGCCTTATGTTGGGACAGCGTGTGGGCACGGTGTGTTCTCGCGAGGGGCTCCTCCCATGTCGGCAAGGGTTGTTCCTGGCCCTTGTGCTGACCACGGTGCGAACGATATTCCGGTTTGTACACGATTGGCGCATGCAGGGTGAGAGATATGGAAACATCATTGTGTGCGGTGTGTTGTACCCTCGGTGGTCGCGCGAAAGTTGGAAAACCGGTCATTTCCCTTCGGTTACTGTCATGGAGTTCGTGGGGTGTCTTCCAGGGGGGGGTGGTTTGGAAGCTGCAGGGGAGATCCTCGTGTTGTCGGATACCTCGGGGAACCCGTTCGAACCGGTAATGGTAAGCACGGGATGCAATGTTTCGCAGTTTGCACCGTTGGTGACATTTCGACTGTCGAGCGTGCGCTCGGAAAACGCGCACGGAGGAATGTATCCGTGGTGCCACCGGTATGCGATGTTTCGTGCGGATCATGGGCTTGGATCGAGGGCGGACGCGCAATCGCACGCGCACAAGTGTTGGCGCACGATATTGCACATGGAGGAAAAGTGTTCACAGCCTGCTGTGGCATCGCGCAACGGAAAGAAACGGGATCCCTGTGCGCAATGTGGGGCGGACCGGCGGGCTGTTGTCGGCGGACGGAAGTTGTACAGGTGCAGCAAGTGTCTCTCCGCGGTGTATTGCGGCGAGGAGTGTCAGAGAGCACACTGGGAATCTACCCACCACCGGGAGTGTAAGGCGCTGGCGGAAGCTCAGTGGGTTAGTTATTCCTGGCTCTGGGCACGCGGGGAATGGTCGTCTCGTCCTTCATGCTGTGCCACGTGCGGCCAGCGGCCTGCTAATCGGAAGTTGTGCCCGTGCCGACGTGTAGCGTACTGTGGCACCAACTGCCAGCGTGCTCATTGGAGAAGCCACAGGCCAGAGTGTGCGTGGAAGGCCCTCCGCCCTGCGCTGGACGTCGGAGTATGGATCTCATAGAAGCATAGTAGTTACAGTCTACCATTGTGGCGTGCCGGATAGCGGACAACTCCTCTGCCAACCCCTCATCAGTGGTTACCTATCTAGCTCTAACCAAACAATTTTATATGAATAATATTCATCTCCATTTGCCTGGAGGCCGTGTGCTGCCTACTCGATGATGTTCCGGGAGCGATTGATGTCTTGCGCGCATCGTAATATCACTCTGCACACGCGCGGAACGCTAGCACGTCCGCGTGCTTTGAATGCTACCGCCGTTTACAATCGGCGCTCACTCCTTTCCCTGAAATCACCTAGAGCTCGACGATGGGGCACGCTCAAGCGAAGTATCGGCGGTAGAGGGGGCGGGGGCCGGTTTTTGTATACAGAAACCAGGGAACATATCAAACTTTTATGTCGTACGGCCAACACTCAAAATTTCTATCGGCCAAATTTCGGCCATCCCGGCCAAAATCTAAAATTGCCCGCCGCAGGCGTAAATTTTTAATTCTATGTATGGCAATATCATAAAAATCGCAAAATTTCGGGGGAATTTTCAAAATTTTACATAATTCGTTTCGGCCAACAAGCAAAAGCACACTCGGCCAAACCTCGGCCACAGCCCTCATCGTACGGCCACAGACCGGCCATAGGGGTTTGATATGTTCCCTGACAGAAACGCAAACGGAAAAGTCATGAGTTTTGGCATTCAACCGTTTCCTTAGGCGCAACAAATCTCCCCGTCGGTCTTCTGGAGAATTATAGGCAGGCCATCAAGAAAGTACCGACTGGGCTCGTTTTGGCCACCGGCGCGTTTGCCCATAACGGCAAATGCCCCGAGTGGCAGGCGACGAACTACACTGTCTTACGCGATACCATATACGCGAACGCATCTGGGTTCCACGTTTTGAGGACCATGCCAGAAAGCCAGGGGAAGAACGAGGCGAAGGAGCAGGTGATCGCGCAGCTAGAGATATGGCTGAAACAAAACCTGAAAAATCATAACGTCCTAACGTGGGTTAGGCACTGCTCATCCCAGGGCAATTGCAAGTGCATCGCGGATTCCCCCGACCCGGCGTCCCCATGTGAAAAGTGCGAACCCAAGATTTTACAGCACCTGACAACCGTCTACCGCTTCGTGCAAACCAAGAACAGTCAGTTGGGGCATACCACCCTCGCGTTCCCTACCGAGAAGGAGATCGCTGCTATCAAGGCCCGGTTCCCCGAATTGTGGAAGAAGGCATGTCAGGGGACCGCCCCGAACCTGCCCGTCAATAGCGAACCGCCCCCTCCTCCAACAGCGCCAGCCCCGGCGTCACGGAGTACAGCCCTAGTTCATGTCACGAACGACGCCTCGACGCGCCCCCACCTACTGCTGTGCGATACCTAGCGCCACCGAGCACTGCCCCGTCTGAAGCCGTGCAGGCCGCGGCCCCACGTCCAACAGGGCCAGCAAGGCCGGCGGTGTTTATCGGAAATGTCACACAGGAACTTCGTGCACACTGTCCATGGTTCATGGTGGACACGGTTTCCCGGACGGTACATGTGTCACCAGCCCCCCGGTACCAGGCCAATGTCAATCCCGAGTACCCGTGGATGCAGCACGTCGCAGACCTGTTGACGCTGCTGTGGCCAGCGGAAACCGGGACGTTGGCCCAGGCGCGGGCGAGTACGCTATTGCCGCCCCCTCCAGCCAGGGCGCCCCCACAGATTGCCACCGTTGATCTGGCATTCCCACCCCAAGAACCTCCCTCGATTCCCAGCTTGGTGCAGGCCGCGTCCACCGTGCAATCCTGGCAACCGACCGCCAAGGAAGGGGTCCAGCAACAGCCGCAGCGCGCCGTTGAAGCAGAAAAGCAGGGTGTCCTTGCACGGGACTGCCTGCAATCTGCCCCTCCCGCGGAACCCGCGGTGTCCCCGCTGAGCCACGGTCCGGCGGTTTTCCAAGAGAAGCCTTCCGCGAGTGGCCCACAGGCCCCCGCTAACAACCCATCACCTGTACAGACCCCAGAGTTTGAGCGCAGCAGGAGAGTCACGATGCAGAGGAACCAAGACAGGATGAAACCTATCACACTGAGAAGGAATCGTGGTAGAATGTGGTAAACTGGTGTTAAAATGTGGTAAACTGGTGGTAAACGGCGGTAAGCCCCTATGTGGGGTGGTAATCAGGTGGTAAACGTTAAAATATTTATAAAAAAAAAATAACTGACGGTAAATCATTGGTAATTTGCGGTAACATAGGTTGAAGCATGGTAAAAGCCTGGTAATTTCAGAACGGAGCGTGGTAAACGAGGATCTGGAATGGTGAATGGTCGTGGCCTAATGGTAAATGGATATAAAACTTCGCAATGTAGTATAAATATAGAGACGGAGCTGGTAAACCGTGGTAAACGAGGATCCTGAATGGTAGATGTGCAATTCTCTGGTCTGTGGCCAAGGTAGAATTGACAGGAGTGGAGCGACTGGCGAATGGCGGCCAGGTATGAACGCAGGCAGGGGTATACATCATCGTTCAGTAGATAGGTGGGATGCGTCACATACAGATCGTATCATACCTGTCTCGGCTAAACCAGTAGGGAGCCGAAAGGTAGCCGATTTTAGTGGCCACGCGCACCATAGCTGGTAAGAGATAGAGGTAACGTAGCCAAGAAACCAAGTTAGGTTCTTGAAGTTGAAGTTTTCAAAAAACAGTTAAACTGTAAGAGTTTATTTTTTTGTTTATTTAATTTAAGTAGCAGAAGGTCGAGAAAGAAAATGGCTGGTAAGTAGTTTTACTTTTTTCTTGAATCACGCGGGTGACAGAAAGCAGTTCTGTTGCAATGTATGCAGAACAGGTAGTTTACTTTTAAAAGCGAGTACTGTTACTTAAGAATGGAGAGTACCCGAACAGGAGCAACGAGCGCTGCTGAACAAGGTGCACCTAAACGGGCAAGGACGGCCACGGTTGGCAGCGAGGCAGGCCAGGCCGCACTCGCTCCAAAGGTTACGTGCCCCATGCTTGTCTCTTGTGGATGTGCATGTTGGATAGGTTCGTGGCTTAATTAGTTAACCGCTGTTCGACTGAAAGAGCGGACGGCTCCTGAAAGTTTCTGCGTAAATAGGTGGTCAGCGAATATGTGGATACACACAGCCGGTGACTGCGCCCTGGTGCGGAATCACGTGCTTAGGAAAAGTCACCGGCTGTGCGTATTCATTCAGGTATGCGGACTCCCCTGTTTTCCGGCATGCACGCTGTGGGATGCCACTGCTGTGGGAATATCCCATGGTTTCCGCAGGTGGATTCAAACATGCTTTCGTGAACTGGTGCGCAGGCCTCCGAAGCTGCAACCGTGCAGGGAGGCGGCCTCCCCCCGGTCGCTGGAGGAGTGGTCGAGGAAAACCCGGTAAGACCGTGAACTTTTCCTTCCCCTCCCTTCCCGTACGGGATCCCGCCCGCCCGCCCTTCATCTAGTGAACGCAGCCGCCACTCCGCGGGTGCCTGGTCAGCAGCTTGTCGGGCGACTGTTCATCTGCGGTTGCGAATCAGCGGCCAAGGGGTGGACAGCGAGTCATGGGTGGGATTGTTTTTTTTCCCCGGCATATATCTTTGTGTATTTCTTTGTAGAAAGGTGCATAGGGTGCACGCAAGGAACATAGGACCCAGGGACAAAGGGTGCGGGGAGGCCGCTCCGCTCCGCGCCGAATCAGGCGCGTGGCGCGTGCGGCGCTCTCTCCGGCGCTGTGCCTTATCCTGCTTCATCTGCGGTTGCGAATCAGCGGCCAAAGGGTGAGCAGCGGCGCTGCAGGTCGTGGGTGGGGAGGGATGCGCGAGGGTGCGCGTACGGTAGATAGGTGCATAGTGTGCTCGCAAGGACCATAGGACCCAGGGACAAAGGGTGCGGGGAGGCTGCTCCGCTCCGCGCCGAATCAGGCGCGTGGCGCGTGCCGCGCTCTCCCCGGCGCTGTGCCTTATCCTGCTTCATCTGCGGTTGCGAATCAGCGGCCAAAGGGTGAGCAGCGGCGCTGCAGGTCGTGGGTGGGGAGGGATGCGCGAGGGTGCGCGTAGGGTAGATAGGTGCATAGTGTGCACGCAAGGACCATAGGACCCAGGGACAAAGGGTGCGGGGAGGCTGCTCCGCTCCGCGCCGAATCAGGCGCGTGGCGCGTGCGGCGCTCCCCCCGGCGCTGTGCCTTATCCTGCTTCATCTGCGGTTGCGAATCAGCGGCCAAAGGGTGAGCAGCGGCGCTGCAGGTCGTGGGTGGGGAGGGATGCGCGAGGGTGCGCGTACGGTAGATAGGTGCATAGTGTGCCT
>LGRX02010624.1:0-23913 GCA_001247695.2 Cymbomonas tetramitiformis
ATATATACAACACTACCCTCCAGCGGCGAAGTGGTTTGCTATTACCATCATCGTATGCTGTGGGATATCAATATATAATCAGAGAGCATGGTAATATGTGTACCATGTTTGCCAATATCGGAGAGACTGTGTCTTCTTTAAAATCCTCATGACTATATGTATAATGGTGCTATACTGATGTCAACACCTTCTCTCTGAATGATTTATTGATTTCAGATGTGATGTCGTGGCAGTCAACCTTGTCCGCTTGTACCGGAGGTTGTATGAATTGTGTCCACGTCATTGGCACGAGTCATATTGTGTCCATGCATACGCGATCTCAGCGCAGGTCACAATACAGTGCCCGAGCATACGCGATTTTAGCGTAGGTCACATTGTGCCTCTATTTATTACATCTGAGAATATCTGTTACTCATCTTTGTGAGTCTAGACAGCATCGTGCTGATTGCAATGCTTTCTCTGGTGACTTATATATCACAGATTATACCAAGTGTGGTGATCAGTCCAGTGCAAAATATGTCACCGGAATGTACAGGGATTGTAAATGATTGCAATCCAGCCGGAGGAATAATCTCAACAGCTATTCTGTACTAATGAATTCATCGGAGTTATACTCATTTCGACGATTCAAAACCCATGTCATTTGTAGTGATGACAGCTCATATGAAATATGGGGTTTCCTCAGAATGCTTTCCCTACAAAATAGGGATTATTCCAAAGGCTTGGACGGCACCATTCCGGGCGCCCGGAACCGTCCTGAAAATATTTGGTAAAATTCCAAGCCTTTGGAAACCGCCGGGAATTACAAGGTGAAGCTTTGGGTTTTTCCCTAGGAGTCCTATGGGGTTCCAAGCCGACGGTCCTACGGGGTTCCAAGGGGCCGGACCAAAATTTGTTAGTCCAATGGGTCCTGGTCGATTCCAAGCCGTTGGACCTATGTCCTCGGATTACGTATGACCGAAGTCGTCGGTCCAAGGCGGTTCCAACGGTTTGGAATTCATTTTAGACAATTCCAAGCCTTTGGAACTTTCCAGTCTGAGGTCGGCAGTCTGAAATCGGAGGTTCAACGGCTTGGAACCCCATTGGACCGGTCTCCGCGCAGCACGGGCGTGGTTTCAAAAGATTCCAAGCCTTTGGAACTTGCTAGTACGAGTAATGAAGCTCGAACCCGGAGGCTCAACGGCTTGGAACCCCATTGGACCGGTCTCAGCGCAGCACGTGCGAGGGTTTCAAAAGATTCCAAGCCCTTGGACCTTGTTAGTACGAGGAATGAAGCTCAAACCCGGAGGCTCAACGGCTTGGAACCCCATAGGATCGGTCTCTGCGCAGCACGGGCGTGGGTTTCAAAAAATTCCAAGCCCTTGGACCTTGTTAGTACGAGGAATGAAGCTCGAGCCCGGAGGCTCCACGGCTTGGAACCCCATAGGACCGGTCTCTGCGCAGCACGAGCGTGGGTTTCAAAAGATTCCAAGCCCTTGGAACCCCATAGGCCCAGTCTCTGGGCAACACGGGAGCGTGTTCCGAAATTCCAAGCCCTTGGAACTTCCCGATCTGAGAGTGGAACGCTATGAGCAAGTGCTTGACATATAGAACGATAATTCTCTGGACCGATCATTCTTGCTACGTGCAGTTCAAGACCGTCCAAGCCTTTGGAACGATTATGGAAGTGATATCTTATGGGGTCCAGGCTTAGTCCAATGGTTTGGAACCGCTTCGGAACTTGCGTTTGATGGATTCCAAGGCGCATCCAAGCCTTCGGAACCCCTTTGGAACTCCAGGTAAGTTAGTATTATCTGTACAATGCATGTTATATATTACAGTATTACAACTGGTAGGTTCTGACTTGGCAGCACGTGGAGCTCAACGAGACCGATACACTACCGCCTCGAGCGAGGCAATAAGTTAACTAATCTTCGTCATCAGAACTACTATCGCCGATGTCGCCGACAAAATCGACGTGGCGGTCAAGCACGACGGCAAGCACGTCTGTCCGATGTCGAATATTTAATGGAACCTTGTTACCGGTATACCGTGCAAGCCGCAAAGGCTTCCATGGAATGGGCGCCACGACCACTTGATTGTTGATGTCCTTCGCTTCGATGAATGCATCTTTGGTTTCCCATGGCATATCGGTGCGCAGGTAGATGTTTTGCGTGACCGCATCGGCAAGAGCAGCTTCGAGGGGAAACCATCTACACTTCACAAGAATATATGTGTCAGTGTGCACGACAAGCTTGACGACCTTCAGAATTTCGCCATACCTGCCATCAGAAGTGAAAGAATCATGAACACCTGCTAATCGAGATCTACAAGGACGCATTAGTCCGGGCGTCCGGAACCGTGTGGCAGCATGGTTCCGGACGCCCGGAACGTATCGAACTTTTGAATATTTAAACAGATTTAATGAAACGTAGCTTGACCATGGTCCAAACGGCCGGAACCTACACTCCACTCTTATATACAGACGATTGGAACATGTATAGTTGGCATGTCTCACCTGTCCTGGTCGTCTTCTTGCTGCTTCTGTACATTCCAGACTTTAAAGACAGACTTGAAATATCGATGACAAGTAGCCTTGTTCATGTCCCTTTCCAGCGATCTGTAATTAAAATTGCGAACTTTGACGTAAGCATACTCTGTCCACATTCTCGGTGGTGCCAAGGCGTAACTCATTTCCATCTCCGTAAACGGAATGACTTCCCCTGTGACGGGGCTCTTGCGCCAGGTTTCAGGTTGATGAAGTATCGGCCTCGTCAAGTTTTGACCTGGGCCACTGCCCCTGCCGCGACGAGCCGCCAAGCGACGTCGGTTTTGTCTAATGTTCCTGCATGGTCCAAATGCCCGGAGGCATTGTTCCGGGCGCTTGGACGTTAGTTCCGGGCGAGGGGAACACCACTAAACTGCGTACGTGAATGATTAGTAAAAAAAAGCTTCGGTCAAGCAAACATGCATACCTCGTGTAATGGTCTTCAGCACGATTAAATTCTCTGACAATGTTCCCGTACCACTCCACGTTTGTAGCCAGCCAAGCTTGTATCTCCTTCTTATCATCTACGCACCGCAAAACGGAAATTTGTTAAACAATGCGTGCTTTTGACGATCTAATTCCAAACGCCCGGAATTAACCCGGAACCTAAGTTCCGGGCGCCCGGAAAGGTGTGGATGGAACGAGCCCTATTGGCTTGGGCTTTGTCTAATGAAAGGTCCAAGCAAGTTCCAACCGGTTGGACCCTGCTCAATGATACGTTTCCAGACCCTTGGACCGAAATTGGACGATATGCACTTAAGTCTGGACAGTACCTGGTGTCGAGTAGACAAGTTTGCCCTTCCTCTCGTTGCCGGTCGCCAACATCAGGGACACGGTGTTCTCGCTACGTGGTTGGCTAATGGTTGGTGGCGAACCATTCGCCTGTAGCAACTGGTATAAGCCGCGTACCAGACTTACCATGCGTTTCAACTCCACCCCTTTCATCATGCTGGCGACAGGGTGCGAGCGAGTCCTGATGATCCGTCTCAGCTCGCCGAAGAAGCTCTCTGGAGCGAACATCCAAAGATCGGGAACTGGTCCTTCGTCACGCATCTGATCCGGAATATGAACGAGCTGGTGCGTTGCAATGACGAAAAGCTCAGGCGAGAGCTCAGCTTCCATGATGTCACGGACTTCCAATACCCTTGTCTTCAAGGCGTCCATGCCAGTTTTATGATGCTGAACCGCACGACCAAAACGGAATAAATCAGTATAGCCTGAATGGATAGGTTCCGTGCTACTGGAACATTGATCCAATGTTGGTCCGGCCGCCCGGAATCGTGATTCCAATCCGAAGCATATGAACATGAGCAACAAACATGAAGCAGGTCCGAACGTCCGGACTATGGCCTCCAAACGGTTCCAAGCGCCCGGAACGTGGGGTAAGCAGTGAATAAGTGTTTATACTCACATCGATATCAATGGTTCTGCTCACAATCTCGCGGACCACCGTCGTATATTTCCCAACGTAGGAAGCGAATTCCGGTTGTAGCACATGGCCATCACTGTTCATCCACGCGCTGACAATCGACATGAGTCCACTTGTGATAGCAACTACGCCATGATGTGCTTTCAACTTGCGTGGCGTAGTTTGCGTTCCCGCCTTGATTTGCAGAAACTTCCTCCCAATCGGCCCGGAATCTCGGGTAAACTTGAGCCCTCTTACCCATGGGATAATCTCCTTCAAGGCCTCCTTAGAAGGGGACCACGGAAAGGGTTTCACTACAAGATATCGATCCCACACACACGCACACAACCTATCCTGGTTCAATACGAAACCTATACAATCTTAATTCATTCATGAAGAAACGTTCCGGGCGTTCGGAACCCACCCTCCAACGTGTGACAGGGGTGTGGATTATCTACATTCGTTCAGAAAATAGCATTCCGGGCGTTTGGAACCCGTTATCCAACGTGTGACAGGGGTGTGGACCATCTACATTCATTCAGGAAATAGCATTCCGGGCGTTTGGAACCCTTACACCACCGTCTATCAGGGGTTTGGACCATCATTATATTAGACAGGTGGTGTACTCACATCTCAGCCGTTCTGCTGGGCTCCGGTTGTCATTTTCATTCCTCCTTGGTATAGGAATAAGCCACGGCCTGTGCATCTGATAGGCCCTCGCAAAGTTTCGGCACTTTGAATTCCAGTCATCACCGAGAATCGCTGACATAATCCGGCAGGAGTTGTTGGACAAGATGTGCATGACGTCGAAGAGCAAGTCGCGTGGCAAATTAAACTTCACAATCTTGGTAAAAGCACTCGATCCTTTGATCCCACTCCTTGCCATTTTGTCCTTAATGACTTCCGGATGCATACCCGCTTCGATCATCCCGTCGTGCAGGTGCTGCAACTCCCTCACTTCTTTGTCCGTTCTCATCGCTGGCTCTTCACCTGCAAACATCATAAAAAACACGATACAGTTGAAAAAATATTGTGTAAAACCACGAGTACACAGGTCCGGCCGTGGGGTGCATGGGTTCCGGGCGTGTGGAATTACTAGCTTTGATCTCTCCATATTTTCCCTATAATGGTCCAACCGGCCGGAACCGGGGCTCCCGACGCCTGGAAGTACAGTCAGAAATATTTTGAAATCTGTCCAACCGTCCGAATACATACTAGGAAGAATGCAGCAGGATCAGACTTACTTGGATTTTGTTGTAGCATCTGCGCGTAAATCGTCTTCTGCATGCAAGACTCTGCCTTTGTTGTCCCGACAATCCAACATTTGGAACATCCCATCCTCGCGTTTGTTCCATACACGTTCCCCGCTTCGGTCAATCCGACATAATCCTCGAGCACCTTGTACAACTTGACTCGAACGGTGAAAGGCTTGTTTTCGATAACGTCCCACACCCGGCAACCGTTCTTTTCGATGTCAATAATCTCGTCCACGAACTTGTGGTAGAAGAGTTGGGCATCTTTGGGTTTGCCATCAATAATGCCCCAAAGCACAATGAACTCGCTTTTGCCTCGAAGATGTGCAGGGTAATTCACCACTTGGCAGGTTATAGGTGTCACAGATCCCAGTTTATCTTTGAATTTCTCGATGCCGTCCGCGCATAACACCACAGAGAGGTTGCGCTTGTCCTTGAAGAACTCCGGGTCCTCGAGCATGGTCCTCTGCCAGCTTCGTGAATCTACACCCGCACTAACATGTCTTAGTCCAACCGGTCGGATTAAGTATTCCACACGCTCGGACTATGCTAAGACAACAAAACAGGTTGTTGTAACATATCCATTACGACCAGACTCGTATTCCACACGGATGGAACGCCATTCCGGGCGCCCGGAACGTGCCGTCCATGCCGATTTACTCGCAATTATCTTTGTTAATCTACATCCTTAAAATTCCAAACGGCCGGAACGTCTGGTCCACACGTTTGGACTATACCAAGACAACCAAAATGGGTGTTGTGACATATCCAAACGGCCGGACGCATGTTCCATCCGGGTGGAGGCATGGATCCGGGCGCCCGGAATAGGCAATCCATGCAGTCTAATTGACAGTGTTTACTCACCTAATATTCCAGTGCTTCTGACGATCGGCTCATCCAAGTCAACTTTCTCCCATGAACGTGCCATCTGTGCCTGCACCGGATCCATGAAAAGGGCCTCCAGTATCCTTGTCCACGGCCACCAGCGGAAAACGCACTTGGCCCTTCCGGGTTCCCACTTGCCATCGACCATTGATGGCTCCTTGAACCGGCCGTGGTTGCATTTCGGACACGTCGGTGCCTCTTCGGGAAGCAGATCTTTGAAAGAAAATTGCACTTCTGGCACACATCCATCTCGTTGTACTTCATGAGGAAATCCTTGAAAAACCGCAGGCACGCTTGGTAGGTATGAGGTAGTGCTACCTCGTCATCGGTCGAGATTGATTCATCGTCGACCTCCAAGCCGCATACTCGACGTCGCAGAATTTCCAGGATTGTGTCAAAGTACGCCTGGGTCGAGTTATGGTTGGAGTGGGCCTCAAGTAGATCCAGTATGAAGCGGTTTGCAAGGGTAGTCGATTTGTCATGCACATTTTCTCCCTCCTGCAATTTAGTCACACAACATCTGATTGATTTTGGTCCAGAGGGGTTCCACACGTAAGGACGCACCGTTCCAATGACTTGGAATAGTGATATAGTGCAGTTTTCGGAAGGCATTCAATCTGTGCGTATTGAACTTACCATGATGAATTCCGGGTCCCTTGTTCGGTCGTTTTCACGTTGCTCGCGCGCATCACTTTCCTCCTCCTAGAATACGGCGGGCATCCACTCCCATCAACCCAGCAATCCTGAACTAATAAGATGCGATGTAAGAATCTGGCTTACAGTGATGGCTCTAAAGGTGTTCCAAAGGCTTGGACGATGCTTGGACTCTTCTTCGTGGGGGAATCCAAGGTTGTTCCAAAGGCTTGGACGGGGCTTGGATATTGTTAAACAATGGTTCCAACGGCTTGGACGGGATTTAGAACTCACCGAGTCGGACGATGCATACTCAATCGGGCTGAAGAAGTTTTCACCGATCTTCCGGAGCATCCGTTCGGCATGGTCATGAAGATATGTGTCATCCTCGTGTTCTTCCTCTTCGTCCGTCTCTGATGGTGGATCCGTCTCACCGTCATCATTCACACTTTCGGCACCGTCAAGAGAGTCGTTTTCTTCATGATCTCGGTCATTGGAGAGGCGTGCGACGGGCGGATGTAGGATCAAATGCCGCCTAATCTGTTTTTTGGAGTAGCAAAATCGGAGTCTGCATTGATCGCATGGGCATGGAGTGCCTTCCGCGTTCTCGTTTCGAGCTAGTCCACGCCTTTGCCTAGCCATTATTCCTGCGAATCCATGTAAGAAGTGTGAGTTGTCTGACCGGACTTGTAAGGTTTTCAGATGCATTCCGGGCGCCCGGACCCATGGTCCGGCGCGTGGGAACGTAGTTCCGGGCGGTCGGAATTAAATACCTTCAACATTCGGCAAAAGTCCGGTTTGTCACCTTTACATCAGGGTTTCTACGTTTTTAGGCACAATCCGGGCGCCCGGACAGGCCAGGGATTACGGTGTCCATCGGTTTGGAAAAGCCATCTTAAAAATCGACTAGGTCCACTTCTGGGGATTAATCCAGAGGCTTGGAAGTCCATTGGAATGGGACATTTGCTCCCACTTGAAACATTCCATGCCTCTGGAATTCCAAAGTGAAGCATTGGAACCTCACAAAGTTTTTTAGAACGTTTTGAGGATTGCAAAAATCACCTAAGGACCAATATTCCAACGGGTTGGCTCACCCAAACCAATGGCATGGAATTTTTTTGGTAAAAATCGACTAGGTCCACTTCTGGGGGTTTATCCAAGCCCTTGGAAGTCCATTGGAATGGGACATTTGCTCCCACTTGAGAAATTCCATGCCCCTGGAATTCCAAAGTGAAGCCTCTTATTTCAAAGCTTAACACTTGGCTGTTTTTTGTGTAAAAAGCCCAAAAAACAAAATTTCGGAAAATTTTCTGTTTTTTTGAAAAGTGGACATATGTTTGGCCCCGATGTTTTTGATATGCAGCGACGTGAAAAATGCAGAAAAATTGTTTTCTACCGTCAATTATGCACATCTTACGGGAAATTTCTAAAAATAGAGCTGCGACGAATTCTGTAGAAGGATTTGCTCCAAAAAAGGAACAGTCCCGTGAACGTCGGCGTTTTTTTGCTATCGACCCGATCCGAGGGTGTGGAATTAACGAAGACCGTCAGATTTTTCTGGTAGTCAAAATGAAACATCTAAGGGTTCCTATAGTGCACATGCACAAGTAATCGGCTGGTAAATTAACGAAGACCGTTCGATTTTTCCAGAAATCGAAACTCAAAATGGCTAAAGGTGATACAGTGAACAGGAGGGATGTGCGCACATCCCAGCTGTCCACCGTAAACCTTTAATGGGATTCGAACCCATGACCGCGAGCTATGAAGAGCGACGGCTTACCATCTGGACTATCGATAAGTCAAGATGGAAAACACGGCAGCGATTGCAATGTCATACCCGTCGACGGAGGACAGAGGTGACAGCAGTCGCAGGTCCGCTCGAAATTCAAAATTTCGTAAAAGAGCGCGATAACGCGATCCAGTCGCTCGGACCAATGCACCAAGCCGCCGGACCTGCCTTGGAACAGATTTGCGGCCGTTGTGCGTTAAAAGAGAGTCAAACTATTTGCAGCACACCACCGTATTCAAGCCGTACCGCAGCCCACCGTAGCCGAAACCCACACCGTAGAAAAATGACACGACTACTAAGGAGAAGCGATAGGAAGACCCCACCGCCAAAACAAACTGTAAAGAAAAAGCTGCTGGACAGGTCGCCGCGGCAATCTGCTTTGACCGATACGAAAGACTCCACCACCCGCGCTCTAATGGCAAGAATCGCGGAGATGGAGCAACGTCTCTCCTCTCATCCGCAGTCTTCAAATCCCCCCGCCGCAGTAGTAATGCAGACAGCTGGCGGGGTTGCTGGCCCCACGCAAGACGACATCAACGACATGCGTTCGCATGGCCGGGACATTATCGAGAAGAGAATGGAGAAAGGCGACATACCGGTGGGAGCCACCTCCTCGCGATTAAAAAGCTCCTTAGTCCGCGATGTTATCGAGGAGATTCACGCGGTCACGCCGTCTGTCCCGAAACGCCAAGTGAGCATGTACCTGACCAGCCGCTTAGCGTATTTGAAAAATACCAAGGCCACAGAAGGACGCTGGAAACAGAAGTTCACCAAACAATTTCCGGACGGGTACTTCGCGCGCTACGAAGGCCCCGCAAGGGGCTTCCGATTATTTGGAAGAGCCGAGTCCTTGATCACCGCTGCTGAGACCGAGGCGATCCTCAACTTCCAGGAGGCTGGGCGTCCGAAGTCGGGGCCGCTCTATGATGCCGTAAAATCTATCAATGGATGGACAAAGGAGTCCATCCCAGACGATGGACAAGGCGAAGAAGAAGAGAAGAAAGTCAAGGTGGAGGAGCCCCCTCCGCAAAAGCAAAAGGTGTGTACTGCCGCTGGAACCGTGGTTCCAAACAACTGGAACTGTGAGTCCACGGGTTTCTTTAAGTAACTTTATTTCACGCACGAGCACGGGCCTATTCCCAGCGTTTGGAACTATTTTGGAACCCCTTTGGAACTCCTTTGGAACCGTTTTTTAAATATCGTCCAAGCCTTTGGAACCACCGTTCCACCCGTGACTGACATATTGTTGTGTCTTTCGTTTCGAATATACAGGAACCGTTGACCGAGAGCGAAGAAGATGGTAAGCTCACCAGCGGTCGCTTCGTCGAAATATTCCACGGTGCCCAGAAGGGGCACAAGTCGCGGCCGCCAGCGGACACGGATTCCTTCACGAACATCTCAAAGTTTTGCATCGCGCGCGGTTTGTTAGACGTGGTGGGGGAGGGCCCAACGGGCATGGCAAGTCTTAAGGGACTTGTCGTGCCCAAGGACTGCGTGGAGGTAACCCTCTACGCAATAAAGGACGAAGAAGACTACGTCTTCCGCATGCTCTCCCACCATGCGGAGGGCATCAAACTTTTAAAAAAGAAAATGGGCAAGGAGGCAAAGATCAAGGGCGAGGACCTCGCCCACGACGACTCCTCTATTGTCCCCGCCGTAAAAAACAAGCCCACTGTCTGGTTAGTCCCTACCCATTGTTTTACTATTTTCCATTTACTTACGCGTATGTGTTGTTTTACGCAAACCACACCGTCCCAGGTTTGGACGGGCCGTTCCAAGCCCTTGGACTGACCGTTCCCGCCGTCTGTACTCCGCAGGATCCCCACAAAATATGTAAGAAACAGCACGGTGCAAACCGATAAGAACGTCGACTTCGGCAAGAAAAGGAAAGCTGCTGCTCCTGAAGGAAGCAGCAAGCAGCAAAAGAAAGAGGAGGAAGAGAAAAAGGGTGAGGAGGTCGTCGACGAAAAGGAGAGTGATGAGAAAGATGATGACGAGGATGAGGATGAGGAAAAAGAAGATGAGGATGATGAGAAGGATGCGGCAGCATGACTGCTATTTTTGTCAGAATATAGAGCTTGTTAGAGCCCAGACAATAGAGCAATAGAGAACCTTTACGATTCTTTGTGTAAATATTTCAAACAGCAATACATATCAATAGCACCTTTGTACTGCATATGCATAATAGCAAGCTCGTGGACCAATGGTTCCAAGCCCTTGATACCTGTTTGTATGTATATAGAACAAAAACAGATTGGAACCATAGTTCCAAGCGGATGGACCTATACCGGTCCTTACGGTTGGAACCGTAGTTCCGGGTGGCTGGAACATTTTTGTAAATAACCACTATAAAAGGTCCCATTGAGTTCCAAGCCGACGTCCAAACGGTTCCTAATGCAGTCCAAACGGTTGGAAACCGTTTGGAATGTCGTCATTATATGGTCCAAGCCGCGTCCAGGCCGCCGGAACCCCTTTGGAATCATTAATCATAATATGTCCTACCGGGTTCCAAGCCGATGGTCCAAACGGGTCCTAACGCGTTCCAAGTTATGACCAAGCCGCTGGAACCCGTTTGGATTGTCGTTATTATATGGTCCAAGCCGCGTCCAGGCCGCCGGAACCCCATTGGAATCATCAATCATAACAGGTCCTACGGGGTTCCAAGCCGACGGTCCAGACGGGTCCTAATGCGTTCCAAGCTGTTGCCGAGCCGCTGGAACCCGTTTGGAATGTCGTTATTATTTGGTCCAAGCCGCGTCCAGGCCGCCGGAACCCCATTGGAATCATCAATCATAACAGGTCCTACGGGGTTCCAAGCCGACGGTCCAGACGGGTCCTAATGCGTTCCAAGCTGTTGCCGAGCCGCTGGAACCCGTTTGGAATGTCGTTATTATTTGGTCCAAGCCGCGTCCAGGCCGCCGGAACCCCATTGGAATCATCAATCATAACAGGTCCTACGGGGTTCCAAGCCGACGGTCCAGACGGGTCCTACGGTATTCCAAACCGACGGTCCAACGGCTTGGAAGCCGATTGGAATTTTATGTAAATTCCAAGGGGGTTCCAAGGGCTTGGATAGCAAATGTCCCGGTCCAAGCCCTTGGACCGCGGCTTGGACGGGGCTTGGACTGGGACATTTGCTGTCCAAGCCCTTGGAATTCCCAGTGTTAACGCAAACGCCTCTCAAACACATACCTGTCCTACCGGGTCCTATGGGGTTCCAAGCCGACGGTCCAAGCCCTTGGAATAATCCTTATTTTGTAGGGTTTTATGTGATGTCAACATATTATGAACAATTCACTTGCATCTCAGGACAAAGGAATTACGCTTGGAAGGTCTTACATGGTGGTCTCCCAACAGTTATCAGTTGTTATTCAGGTGCCACTTCTGCCTTCAGTACTGGGACTATATCAACCAGTCTTACAGCGATGCACTTGTCCTTCCCACTCTAATGTACGGCTATAGTGCCAAAGTGTATCAGGTGGGATATATATATACATTATCATCTTCTGATCCAGGATATGCAATTAAGCATGGCATCAGGTATATGTTATGTATATAGTTCAGCATTCCGAACTTACTCGAGGATGTAGATGCTGAGCTATAGTTAACTTATAGTCATTGGGATGTAGTTTCCCATCCGAGTTTACACTTTATTAGTGATGGTGGATTTAACGTTGTACAGATTTCAACGTTATTTGTGGATGTTATTTGTGGATGCAGTGATTTTATCAAAAGCAATCCATCAAAAATCACCAGATCGGAATATAAAATGGATATGTATGTAATCCTATCCAACTTCTTCCCCCTTCGAGGAAGTATGAACACATAGGCAGTTAGTTGCCTATATACCTCATAGCTTATAGCTTACAGCTTATAGCTTACAACTTATAGCTTATAGCTTGCAGTCCTTGTAGGAAGCAGCTTATACAGCTATAAGGAAGCAGCTATTACAGTTTTAGGGTTGCAGCCCTACAGTTTTTGGGTTGTAGCCCTGCAGTTTTTGGGTTGTTGCCCTGCAGTTTTTGGGTTGCTGCCCGAAATATTATCATGTCTGTGCTGATTACAACATGATATATATATGCCAAACACGAAGTGTATCCAATATTTAGGTGGCATTTAGGGCATGTTACGTTACAGTGGCCCATATCCCTCACAATGTGTTTAGGGTGTTACTTGGTATCAGTAACCCTAAAATAGGTTAAATTAAAGCAGTATAAATATTTTGCAACCATTTTTAAGCAAAACTGCATTTAATGTCACACTGAATGTTATGTGGTTTGCAGGAGGTATGTTACACCCCTGACACACACATCTAATTTTAGGGGTATTACAGGGTGTTACAAGTGCTGCATAAATCAAGGAATATTTGTTGATAACTGAATAATCAGATCAGCAAAAAAAAATGCATCTCGATTTTTTCATTTTGAAATCATGCGTGGAGCATTTTCACGCATGGCGTTACAGCCAATATGTATAACTATATATAATCACGTGTACAGTTACAGGGGTGTAACATACCTCCTAAATACCACGTGATACACAGCGATATATTAAATGCAGGCAAAAATCGCATGCTTCATTTATTGCGTAGCCGATATTACTGGCCGGGAATGACGAAGGCAGCCATTCAGTACATTCGGGAGTGTCCCGTGTGCCAACGCCAGAAAACGAGGAGACACAAACCGTATGGTCAGTCACATATACGATATTGTGTGCCTAAGACAAAATGGCTTGATGTATCTCTTGACTGGATTACTGACCTGCCTATTACCACTAACGGGCACGACAGTATATTTGTGGTGGAATTATATTATTCTGGGAGCAAATTTTGATTGTTTCCGGAACAATTAACTTTTGATTTTCCCCGTAACAATGAATTTTGGCTACGGGAAAGCATATGTAGGGTTTAGTGTTAGGTTTTTAGGGTACCTGGCTACTGGATAAACCCCATAAACTCTCACTAAACCCTAAATATGCGTGTCCGTAGCCAAAATTCATTGTTACGGGGAAAATCGAAAGTTAATTGTTCCGGAAACAATCAAAATTTGCTCCCGGAAAAATTAAAACCTATTTGTGGTAATGTGCCAATTCTCTCATCGCTGTCATCTCATTCCCTTCAACATGACCTGGACTGCTCAGCATACTGCTTCAATATATATGCAGCATATCTTCAAGCTCCATGGTCTTCCGAGGAACATCATCTCAGATCGAGACCCCAGATTTACTTCTTCATTCTTGCAAACACTGTGGAAATCTACTGGTACGAGATTGTCTATGACGTCTTCACACCATCCACAATCGAATGCAAGCAATGAGAGAAGCCATGCCTTCATTGAGGACATCCTCAGGTGTTGTTGCAACGATACTTCAGCCAATTCTTGGGAGGACAAGTTGCCTCTGGTGGAGTTTGCAATTAACAACACGGTTTCTGCTACGACTGGTTACACACCATTTTATCTCGACTCGATGGCGCAGCCACTTTCGCCTCGTGATCTGGCAATCACTATTCCGCCAGAAGCTCCTGTTCCAATACAGAATGCTATTCGAGATCATTTTGACCAGTACTCGGCTGTACATGCCAACGCGGTAGATAACATTTCCCGAGCAGCAGAGATCAACCGAGCCAGATTCAATAAGACTCACATGCCCCGACAATTTGCAGTAGGGCAGAAAGTTCTTCTACGGACTGAGTTTATTCAATGGACTGGTTTGACAGAGGCAGGCAGACACTTTAAGCAGCCATACATTGGGCCGTTTACCATATCTAAAGTTCTCAGCCATGGACGTGCTTATGAGTTAGATTTCGGGGATCTCGACATTCGTATCCATCCGGTTCAGCCTGTATCTAGAATAGAGCTGTACAATGACTCAATTCAAGCACCTTTGCCTCTGCCACAGATGATCGCCGAAGAAGGGCAACCACTGTTTGAGATATCACACATACTCTCAGATAAGATCACTAGAGGTGTCAAGTACTATTTAGTGCGATATGCAGGCTACGGCCCTGAACATGACACCTGGGTCAAAGCCTCAAAGCTGACCAATGCAGCAGACATTATAGCTGCCTATGAAGGCTAACATTATATTAAGCCTTTTGCCCTTACTTCTTATAATATATACTAATACATGTCGATCATCCCGTAGTTCGCGCTTGACTATATTGGGTACACGGTGGACTCGCTCATATTACATCAAAATATCCAGGAGGGTAATAGCTCCAATATTCCCAATCTTCAATTCTGGTGACATGCGTAGATCGCCAAAACTTAGTCAACGAATCAACGAGGCAAAGAATAATCGTGTAAAGGTCCCATAACCTGATGGAAGGACTAATATATATATATCATATATTAGTCAGCAAGCCAAACAGCGGAAACAGTCGGATGCTGCAGAAACGAAGGCTAAGATGAGATAATAAAATAACTTAGGTGTTTTATTATCGAGGAGAACTGCAAGATGGTGACTGTTGACGTGGCACCTCAGGGCGAGGGGTGACAGAAGAGGCTGCTCTACCCAACCTTATGTGGGGGTGTGGGGGGGGTGAGTCAGTCTCCCCGTGAAAAAAACCTCATCGTTTATATATGTTTTCCACAAAAGTTCAGGGCTGATTTTTGGATTTTACACTCTTAACAACCGCAGGCCTGAATTTTTTTTTCAGGGCCTGAACTTTTTATTCACTCTTCGTGTTATATAAAGTTTAGAAGTATATTCTGATGTCGCCATCTAACCCGGTGTTTCGGCGACGAAACCTCCTCTGTACTGTACTGTCGGTTTTCTGTATTGTACTGTCGATTTTGGGGAATTCTGTGCCGACATGGCAGTCGCGCGACAGTTACTCTAATGTTTAACTATCATTGGTTAACTATGACTAACTTTGACTATCTGTCATATTTGATATCAAATTATGACAGGGGTGTCAGCGGGGGTCTGTAAGGGCCGCCAGGGGGGTCCGAAAATAAGTTTTGGCGGTTTTAATCGGGCGTGGAGGCCCCCCTATCGTGAACCCCTAATTTTTGTGTGCATTCAGGGTTTAGGGTTTAGGTTTGGCAGAAATATGTCAGAATTATGTCAGAATTACGTCAGAATGTGTCATAGTGGCGGCTACGCCGCCGCCAGTGCCGGTGACTGTGGAATTTGAATATGTCTTATGTGTTAAATATGGGCGTGCTATAAGAAACGGCGCGGCCTTAAATTACTATATTTATATTTTCTTTTTCATTTAATAAAATCAAAAAAGGGAGGTGGGAGGTGGGAGGTTGGCTTTTTTAGAAAGTATTTTAGAAATCAAATAAATGATATGATATATTTTATTGTCATTTAAAAACTAGAAAACCATTTTTTGAAAAAAGGGAGGTTGGGCGGTGGGAGGTCTTAGATTTTCAAAACTTTTTTATAATGAAAATGAAATATGTTATATTATTTATTTGATTTCTAAAATACTTTTAAAAAAAGCCGACCTCCCACCTCCACCTCCCTTTTTTATTTATTAAATGAAAAATACATATAAATATACTAATTTAAGGCTGCGCCGTTCCTATTAAAATAATAATTGAAATAGTCCCTCCGCTGCAAGCCGCAGAATTAAGCGCAGTTAAATTTAAAATAAAAATGAATTAAATGAATTAAAAATAAGAATTAAACTAAAAAATTCTCCCCCCCTGTTCTGCCCCCCATAAAATGACATATACCCGCGATGCACCCCCGTCGATTAAAATGCACCTAGGACGCAGAGACGTTTTCGATATATAATCTGCGACGTTAGATTGAATCGACTGTAGAATATAATCGAGGGCGCGAGACATAAAGTGAAACTGAATATAATTCATATAATTCAGATGCACAGTCGATGCATAGACGCTTTCGATTTATATAAAAATATGAAGGCCACAAGTAATCGTATATTTCATTAGAAAAAATCAATATGGAATGTCGGTCAAAATAGTAAACTACATTACAATTTTAATTGGAATGTTATCGAACATCACCCAAATAAGTTCCAATCAAAATTGTAATCTACTTTACATCGATACGACGGTCGTCCGAAAACATTCCAATTAAATTTGTGATGTAGTTTACTATTTCGACCGACATTCCATATTGATTTTTTGTGATGTAATGACATTCCATATTAAAGATTTGTAGTGCAACGAAATTCCATATTTAATTATAACGATGTAACTTACGATCGAGGGCGCGAGACATAAAGTGAAACTGAATATAATTTATATAATTCAGATGCACAGTCGATGCATAGACGTTATCGATTTATAAATGATTATTAATTTAGTTCAGACTATTATTAAGTGCCACATAGGACGTGTCTAAGTTTAATCTACGTGGACAAAAGCCACATAGGACCTGCCTATTTGGTATCTACGTGGAAAAGAGCCACGTATGACTTGCTTATGTGGTATCCGCGTGGAAAAAAGCCACTTATGACCTGCCTATGTGGAATCTATGTGGAAAAAGGCCACATATGACATACCTATGTGGATTCCGATGTGTACCCGTTTTTAGACCGCCACATTGCAATAAATAATTATTAGCCAATCCATTCGCTCCACGAGCGACCCATCTCAAATTGAATTTCGATGAGAATAAACTCGAACTGTTAATTTTAATCTGGCGGTCTTCGGTCGAAATTGTAAACTACATTACAAATTTAATAGGAATAATCCGTAACGGTCATCCGAAAACATTCCAATTGAAGTTGTAATGTATAAATTTTATATAGATTTTTAGAAATAAATTTTAGAAAAACCCGCATTGGTATTATTCCGTTTATCGGTATTGTTCCGTTTTATATACAAAACAGAATCATTCCAATGTCAAAATATAATTTATACTCAACGTTGTCGGCATTGCATATAAATGTACGTCAGATATGCAATATCTTTCAAATTTCTTGTCAAATTATTCAGTATGAATCTATCTATGCAAGAGAATATGCAAAAAGCGATGTGGTTGATGTGGTTGGGTTTGTGATGTGAAAGCTGATAATATAGTGATATTAAAGCTTGCACTGTAAAATGCCAAAGCAGTGAGGCAGGGTTTCTCGGTTCGGCTAAGTCGGATTAAACTGAAAGATAATTGAGTTTAAGCTGGCGGACGGACCGTGACACACGAGCGGAGCAAACAGCAAGCACTGCAAGTGACATCCGAGCAGGCGAGGGGTGACACAGGGCACCACAGACCTCCCCCCTTATGGGGGGTGAAAGTCAGTGTTCCCATGACACCACCTCACCCCGAAGGTGGGAGGTGCACTAACACACAGATCAGTATTACATGATATCTGACAATAGTGTTAAGGACAACCACACACATATAAATGTGCTGTATCAAGTTGCTGTGATTGTATCCAGCAAAGTCCAGATTTGTTCTAAATGAGATATATCACTTTGATAAATCTTAAGAGCACAGACCTATGCTCAAAACAAATCATAGGTTGAGAAATATCACTAAAGTGGGTGTATCCACTTAAGTTGATTAATCTATACATAATCAGATAAGTACATTTGATGTGCATGGGTTTAAATCAGTAAAACCCAGAATGCTGTCAACCATAAATGTTGATATACAGCACAACTCACTTATTTGCTATGAAATTTGTCATATGCAAAAGTGAAGTTCCTTACAGTGATTCTGTACTTACATTCCATATATACACTGAGATATGTCACTAAAGCAATATTTCAGATAGCTGAAAAAGCTGTATGGGCTTGGAGTACCTACACCACCTCGAGGTATGTCTCTTCCATGATAGTTCCGTTCAACTCTTTACGTTTGCCTTTTGTCACGAAGAGATTGACACAAATTGTAAACATTTTTCCAACTCTAAACCCTAAAACCCTAAACAACTTGCAGGCACTGGTCGGAGATAGCCTGTGGGACAACATGTCCCCTACACAACGACTTGCTCTGCAATCTGTGCGGCAGGAACTGCTTTCCGCCAAGTTCTCCACTTATGTCGTGCCACCATTTCCCAGTGCCGCTCAGTTGTGCTTGGACGAGCCCGTCTCTCGACAGATTTTATCTCAGCATCTACAAGATGCACTGGCGAGTGTCGCTACTTTCAGGCGTAGGGAGCTGCAAGGTGTTGTGGCGAAGATATCCTCTTCCTATGATGTATCCTACTATGCCGCCCCTGTTTGCGGAGCTAAAGGTTTGGCCTCTCATACCCCCGCCCCTGCACCACTGCCATCTGCACCCCATCTACACTCGCCATGCACTCTGCCATCCGCACCGCCATGTGCAACCGGCCATGCACCCTGCCATTTGCACCACGCCATCGCATCCTGCCATCTGCACCGCCATGTGCACCCGGCCATGTGCACCCTGCCATTTGCACCCTGCCATCCGCGCTCTGCCATCTACACCCTGCCATCTGCACCTTGGCATCTGCACCTTGCCATCTGCACCCTGCCATCTGCACCCTTGCCTTGAGCATCGATAGGCGGGGGTGCGGGGTGGGTTTGCCCCTTGCGCTTGCTTAGGTTTGGCCTCTCATAACACAGAGACTGGGGAGCTCTGTAATGCCACGGCGGTGCCTTCCGAAAAACTCGAGTACATGGCGCCAATGCTTCAAAGGTCCGCACTACGCCCTGGTTGGGAAGCAGATACCATCTTCTATGACAAGGCGCCCGACCGTGAAGCCGATGTGAAGCGAGTATCCGGTATGCATGTTCCCGCTGCTCTTTGCCCCTTCTTAACGTTGCGTTGGTCATTGTGTAGTTCACTATGCATAGTACATACACATTGCATCACACATACATACACATGTCATCAGTGTGTCATCAGCCATCCCACCGGTTAGGGTACAGTCATCGGATGGCTGCGATTCATGAGGCATGCATTGCATCATTATCTTGCACGGGATGTGCCGAGCATTTTGACATATGGATGGCCCCAAGGGGCTCCGTGAGCCTCCGGGAGGGCCCTTTCAAGCTCGGGGGGTAGGGTAAGGGGTGGTGGGCATGCGCATGTCATCAGTGTGTCATCAGCCATCCCACCGGTTAGGGTACAGTCATCGGATGGCTGCGATTCATGAGGCATGCATTGCATCATTATCTTGCACGGGATGTGCCGAACATTTTGACATATGGATGGCCCCAAGGGGCTTCGTGAGCCTCCGGGAGGGCCCTTTCAAGCTCGGGGGGTAGGGTAAGGGGTGGTGGGCATGCGCATGTCATCAGTGTGTCATCAGCCATCCCACCGGTTAGGGTACAGTCATCGGATGGCTGCGATTCATGAGGCATGCATTGCATCATCATCTTGCACGGGATGTGCCGAACATTTTGACATATGGATGGCCCCAAGGGGCTTCGTGAGCCTCCGGGAGGGCCCTTTCAAGCTCGGGGGGTAGGGTAAGAGGTGGTGGGCATGCGCATGTCATCAGTGTGTCATCAGCCATCCCACCGGTTAGGGTACAGTCATCGGATGGCTGCGATTCATGAGGCATGCATTGCATCATCATCTTGCACGGGATGTGCCGAACATTTTGACATATGGATGGCCCCAAGGGGCTTCTTGAGCCTCCGGGAGGGCCCTTTCAAGCTCGGGGGGTAGGGTAAGGGGTGGTGTGCATGCGCATGTCATCAGTGTGTCATCAACCATCCCACCGGTTAGGGTACAGTCATCGGATGGCTGTGATTCATGAGGCATGCATTGCATCATCATCTAGGGGCTTCGTGAGCCTCCGGGAGGGCCCTTTCAAGCTCGGGGGGTAGCGTAAGGGGTGGTGTGCATGCGCATGTCATCAGTGTGTCATCAACCATCCCACCGGTTAGGGTACAGTCATCGGATGGCTGTGATTCATGAGGCATGCATTGCATCATCATCTTGCACGGGATGTGCCGAACATTTTGACATATGGATGGCCCCAAGGGGCTTCGTGAGCCTCCGGGAGGGCCCTTTCAAGCTCGGGGGGTAGGGTAAGGGGTGGTGGGCATGCGCATGTCATCAGTGTGTCATCAGCCATCCCACCGGTTAGGGTACAGTCATCGGATGGCTGCGATTCATGAGGCATGCATTGCATCATTATCTTGCACGGGATGTGCCGAACATTTTGACATATGGATGGCCCCAAGGGGCTTCGTGAGCCTCCGGGAGGGCCCTTTCAAGCTCGGGGGGTAGGGTAAGAGGTGGTGGGCATGCGTATGTCATCAGTGTGTCATCAGCCATCCCACCGGTTAGGGTACAGTCATCGGATGGCTGCGATTCATGAGGCATGCATTGCATCATTATCTTGCACGGGATGTGCCGAGCATCAGGGGAGAAGTCCTCTCCGGAGGCCTTTCGGCCAGTTTTCGAGAAAACATTTGTTTTTTCTTGTTTTGACATCTTTTTGGTTTTTGCATACTTAAGGATCAAAATTCTTTCGGCCAATCTTCGGCCAAACCCTCTTTTTGGGAGACTCTCTCGGCCAGGGGCCGGTCAATCGCGACAGGACTTCTCCCCTGCCGAGCATTTTGACATAATTATGGATGGCCCCAAGGGGCTCCGTGAGCCTCCGGGAGGGCCCTTTCAAGCTCGGGGGGTAGGGTAAGGGGTGGTGGGCATGCGCATGTCATCAGTGTGACATCAGCCATCCCACCGGTTAGGGTACAGTCATCGGATGGCTGCGATTCATGAGGCATGCATTGCATCATTATCTTGCACGGGATGTGCCGAGCATTTTGACATATGGATGGCCCCAAGGGGCTCCGTGCGCCTCCGGGAGGGCCCTTTCAAGCTCGGGGGGTAGGGTAAGGGGTGGTGGGCATGCGCATGTCATCAGTGTGTCATCAGCCATCCCACCAGTAAGGGTACAGTCATCGGATGGCTGCGATTCATGAGGCATGCATTGCATCATTATCTTGCACGGGATGTGCCGAGCATTTTGACATATGGATGGCCCCAAGGGGCTCCGTGAGCCTCCGGGAGGGCCCTTTCAAGCTCGGGGGGTAGGGTAAGGGGTGGTGGGCATGCGCATGTCATCAGTGTGTCATCAGCCATCCCACCGGTTAGGGTACAGTCATCGGATGGCTGCGATTCATGAGGCATGCATTGCATCATTATCTTGCACGGGATGTGCCGAGCATTTTGACATATATATGGATGGCCCCAAGGGGCTCCGTGAGCCTCCGGGAGGGCCCTTTCAAGCTCGGGGGGTAGGGTAAGGGGTGGTGGGCATGCGCATGTCATCAGTGTGTCATCAGCCATCCCACCGGTTAGGGTACAGTCATCGGATGGCTGCGATTCATGAGGCATGCATTGCATCATTATCTTGCACGGGATGTGCCGAGCATTTTGACATATGGATGGCCCCAAGGGGCTCCGTGAGCCTCCGGGAGGGCCCTTTCAAGCCAGGGCATATATCTTACCGTGGCGGGCCGGCCCGGGGCCGTAGTGTGTCACGCCGGGCCGAAAGCGGGCCGGGATTGGATCAGGCTGCGGGCCGTAGACAAACGGTGAAAATCTCGGATTTTTACGTGAAAATTTCGATTTTCATGATATTCCCATACTTAAAATTCGAAAATTTCGCCTGCGGCGAGCAATTTTCGAGACTGGCCGAGCTGGCCGAAATCGGGCCGGAAATATTTGCAGCTGCGGGCCGCAAAATCTTTTGGAAGATATATGCTCTGTTTCAAGCTCGGGGGGTAGCGTAAGGGGTGGTGGGCATGCGCATGTCATCAGTGTGTCATCAGCCATCCCACCGGTTAGGGTACAGTCATCGCATGGCTGCGATTCATGAGGCATGCATTGCATCATTATCTTGCACGGGATGTGCCGAACATTTTGACATATGGATGGCCCCAAGGGGCTCCGTGAGCCTCCGGGAGGGCCCTTTCAAGCTCGGGGGGTAGGGTAAGGGGTGGTGGGCATGCGCATGCCATCAGTGTGTCATCAGCCATCCCACCGGTTAGGGTACAGTCATCGGATGGCTGCGATTCATGAGGCATGCATTGCATCATTATCTTGCACGGGATGTGCCGAGCATTTTGACATATGGATGGCCCCAAGGGGCTCCGTGAGCCTCCGGGAGGGCCCTTTCAAGCTCGGGGGGTAGGGTAAGGGGTGGTGGGCATGCGCATGCCATCAATGTGTCATCAGCCATCCCACCGGTTAGGGTACAGTCATCGGATGGCTGCGATTCATGAGGCATGCATTGCATCATTATCTTGCACGGGATGTGCCGAGCATTTTGACATATGGATGGCCCCAAGGGGCTCCGTGCGCCTCCGGGAGGGCCCTTTCAAGCTCGGGGGGTAGGGTAAGGGGTGGTGGGCATGCGCATGTCATCAGTGTGTCATCAGCCATCCCACCAGTAAGGGTACAGTCATCGGATGGCTGCGATTCATGAGGCATGCATTGCATCATTATCTTGCACGGGATGTGCCGAGCATTTTGACATATGGATGGCCCCAAGGGGCTCCGTGAGCCTCCGGGAGGGCCCTTTCAAGCTCGGGGGGTAGGGTAAGGGGTGGTGGGCATGCGCATGTCATCAGTGTGTCATCAGCCATCCCACCGGTTAGGGTACAGTCATCGGATGGCTGCGATTCACGCGGCATGCATTGCATCATCATCTTGCACGGGATGTGCCGAACATTTTGACATATGGTTGGCCCCAAGGGGCTTCGTGAGCCTCCGGGAGGGCCCTTTCAAGCTCGGGGGGTAGCGTAAGGGGTGGTGTGCATGCGCATGTCATCAGTGTGTCATCAGCCATCCCACCGGTTAGGCCACACTGCCATCTGCACCTTGCCATCTGCACCCTGCCATCTGCACCCCGCCATCTGCACCCTGCCATTTGCACCTTGCCACCTGCACCTCGCACCCCGCACTCTTGCCTTGAGCATCGATAAGCGGGGGTGGGTTTGCCCCTTGCGCTTGCTTAGGTGCAACCATAGTTGGTCCAGATCTATTTCATGACTCTAAAAGGATCATCAGCAAGTGTAAGAATGCCGACAAGCGATTCAAGTGGGTTGCCTACCGTGTGAAGTGGGCATTCGTACATGTTGAGCAGAGCGACATAGAGCCAAGGATGGTAATCGATTAGTCGAGGAATTATGATTAATCGATTTAATAGTGTATACACCTATCGAATCGATTTCCCCGATCGAGAATTACCAATCAAATAGGTTTGCGATTCGTGACTAATTACAATCGAACAGGTTTCTACTCGGAACTAATTATAAACCGTATAGGTTTGGAGCGTGGCCTAATTAGAACCGAATCGATTACCAGCGTGGACAAATTACTAATCGGATAGGTTGTGGCAAATCGCATACCGCAATCGAATCGGTTATCGTGGGCAATAATCGGCAATACAATCGGTTTTCAAAATTCCACAGCAAATAAATCGCATACACTATTAATCGGATTGGTTGCCCGCAAAAAGCGAAAAATCGGTTAGGTCGGCACGGTGCACGGTGATTGGTAG
>LGRX02010625.1:0-11914 GCA_001247695.2 Cymbomonas tetramitiformis
ACGTAGGAGGGGTTGAGCGCCCACTTGGGCGGTGGTGTATTACTCTTACGGTATGGCCTTTTAACATGGCAGTGATGGCGGCACGCGTTGTGCTCGCCTTCGCTGCGCAGGAGATCAGCGGTTGGTGACGGATTTTTTTTTGCAGCAGTATCGTCGCAAGGAGAGTTGATCTGTTTCGTGCGCCGCTGGCTCCGGCGAGGTCGTTCCACACGTGACTTATTTTGGCCGCTCTTACATCTTCCGCTTACGACCTGTGATTTCCGATCCGTTCAGCTGAGACTTCTACAAAAATATCTGGCCGCTGTAAGAGTTCTTACGCCATCTCCCTGTTTAGCTCAACCTTCTCCCCTGTCTCTCTCTATCATGGTTACCACAGCGAACAACATGACGCGGTCTCGCGTCCGTAGATTAGAAACTATTTTCGATGATGTGGGTGCGCAGCATTCTGCGACGCCACACACCCCGCAGCTGCCAGCTCCGACCACCGCAGCTGCGAGGGAAGTTCTGGACAAATGCAAGCAGTTGGCTCGGGAAAATTTCGACAGAAAAGTTGCCAAGACCGTTGCCACTAAAGTTCTAGGAGAAAAATCGGGGCGCTTTGCGGGGACAGAGACAGACGCGGTGGACATTTTTTCACAATTGATGCATGAGTTACGCACGCAGTTCGTGCTTCAATCATCAGCGTTTGCTCCCCTGTTTGACTTGACTGACATGGCAGTTGAGGCTAGGCATGAGGCCAATGAATTGCTGCTCTCGGCTCTGACCTTTCTGGCTCGCCCTGGCTCACCTGCCCGTGACTGGCTTGAGGCCTCTGGGTCCGACGTTCCTGGAGATGGCAAGCGCGCTCGCTGCCCTTGAGGTGGTGCGCATGCTCCAGGAACGCTCGGAAGCCTTTGACTCTTTTGAGTTGCTGCTGGCGGTTCGCATCCCCAGCAGCAAAGATCCTGACCGTGGCATCCGTGAGTTCAATGGCCTGTTGAGGGACGTTCAGCGTTCCCACAACTTGCCAGAGGACGCGGTGAAGCGGCAGTTTCTAAAGGCTCTCGGCGATTCGTGGCTGTACCGTGATTTGGCTAACTCTCTGGCTCGGGCTGACCAGCGGCAGGGCGTGTCTCTCCTGACTATTCAGGCTCGTGTGCGGGAGCAGTTCCGCCACGGCCTGAAAGTCTCTGACGCCCTGTCTCTGCTCTGTCATTCGGCGATGGCGCGTCTGACCTGGCTGCGGCGTTGTCCAGTCTGCAGAAGCAGCTGGAGCGCATGCAACAGGACATTCGTGACCTGAAGCAGCAGAAGCGGGAAGGGCCTCCGCCTGCGGGCAAGCACCTTACCCGCTCTGCTGCTAAGCATCATCGTGCTGGTGTTCAGCCACTTGGCACCGCTCCTCCTGTCTCATTTGACAAGAAGAGTGGTGCCTTCGTGCCCCACTGCAGGAATGCGGTGTGTGCACGGAGTGGTTTGAAGCACTGGCATGCTGAATGCCCCAACGGCGGTCTTCACTCTGCCCACTATTGTGGTGCGGTTGAAGACTATGAGACTGACTGCTTGGCTGTTCGTTTCCAGCGGTTCTATGACGCTGGGGATGAACATGCCTTCGAGTCGCTCTGCACGATGGAGGGTCGCCCAGAGGTGTGCGAGCTGTCGGCACATTCTTTTGTGACGGCTGAGCCCACATCTCTGCGGCACTTTCAGGATGCGGCGGCTTCCGCTCAGGATGCGGCAGCTGACGAGGGCGACATGGCTCAGTTTGGTCTGGCCACGTTCCACTCGGGTGCACAGGACTCGATTCCGCCACCGCCTGCGGTTCGGGATCCCTCTACACTCGTGGCTGGTGGTGTGCCTGCGGCTCGTGACCCGCCAGTGGCTGTCCATGGCTCTCTCGGCTTGCCTGGCTCTGTCCCATCACTCCAGCTTGGCGACTCTGCACCGGCTCCGCTTTTTGCTGGCATGAGGATCGAGACTTCTGACGTTGACTCTGAAGGCTCTGACAATGACCACGGCTCTGACATTGGCTCTGACGGCGGGCAGCGGGTAGCTTTTGGCTCCTTCGGCACTCTTGGGCATGGCTCTGACTCTGACCTTGATGACGGGGGAGCATCACCGGACAGTCTGACTCCAGTGTGCCGTCCGCGGGCTCCGCCGAGTTTTCTCCGGTGTGCACTAATGTCTTCGATGCTCTGTTGTTCTCTGCTAGCCAGTGCTACGGCATCTCTGGTTGCCGTGGGCGGTGGTGACAGGGGCCTGGTTGAGCCCGGAGCCACCGCCCGTCGGTCCACTGGAGATCTCCTTGCTTCGGATCCGCCACTTGGCTCTCTGGACATCCGTGATTGGCCGCCAGATGATCGAGTTCAATTGTCTCTTTCTTCGATGCTCAAACCGCCGTGGGAATTTGCTTGTTTAAGTTCTTCGGTGTTCTCGGAATCTTTGCAGTCTTCGGTTGATTTACTTTCTGCTGTGGAACCACCTTGCCCACTTGGGCCTGGTGGTGCTCGATTTCAAAAGGACAGCTTACAATTCACTTCGGGGATCTTCTGTGTTCGCATCCCGACCGCTGAACTCAGCTCTGCTGACCAGCTTCAAAGTGGCTGAGTCTCTTGTCAATCATCCTGGCAGCTTGATTAGCTTTAGCCCAGTAGTGGGATGACCGGGTCAAGACCCCGGCACCCAGCTAGAAGTGATCGGTTTCCACCGAGTTGCACGTAGGTGTTTGTTTATTATCTCGTGGTTGTATATCCTGTACCTGCCTTGCTAGGTAGTCACACCCACGGGTGGTGTGCTGGACTTCGGGTTTAGGCTTAGTTATTATGGGCTCTGACTAGCTCCTAGCCTGACCCTGCTTCCGTCTCGTGTCCGTGACATCCTAGCACTGTACTGTACAGTAGTACAGTACAGTAGTACAGTCATTGTTTACTGTCTGGGTTTCCGAGAGCATAAAGCCTCGGCCAGACACTGTTTATGAGATTATTATCAGTTTGATTCCTAGCGAGCTTAGCCGGACAGCGTATCTGTCTTCCTCGCAATATGTGATCCGAGGAGTATCTCGACTCCACCGGGTCATATCGAGCTAATTACTGTGTTAAGATCTCTTATACTGTATGGGTTCGAATATAGTTAGCATGCACTGCAAATGAATGCTTTTGTGCACGTCTAATGTATTGTGATTTGATGCCATCTATTCCAACTGTTACCGTGATCAAGTTGGATCATATAGAACATCTATTATCATAATGCATGCACAACTTACAATGTGGCAGTCATTCAGTATAAGATATACATATACTCAGATGTTGCAGGTAATATGTGCTGTAAGTTAGTGTGTGCTCAAATAAACATTTTGCACACTATACTTGAGATAAGCATGAAATGCTGATGATTAGAAATATCTATGCAGTCATTAGGACATAGTGTGAATTGCTGTAGTATGGTGATCATGCGTCCACAGCGAAAATGGTGATCATTCTGCAGAGGATATTGACGCGCGTAACACATATTGTATGTCTCGCTGCATGTAGACGCGTCAGGAATCATGCGCCCTAAAAACGTGCGTCCATTGCACCGATGAAATCATGACAAGTGCACATCGCGCTGACGAGCTAAAAATCATCGTACGAGCAGATTATTGTGGACGGTTCGAATGGATCATTTGCGAAAATCGATGTTGCAAATTATTTCACAAAGTATATCATTGTTGCTGGTGTACGTCGCATGAATGAATGCGAGCGCGCTGTTAAACGAAATTTCGTGCGTCCAGTCGCAGTTGATGTAAATCATATGTACTGACGATCATTTTTCGTTCGCGCATCTGCATCTCACATACCGTGACAACCCTGCGAATTTTGACATCATATGTATACGATCCGTTCACTGTGCGCACACCTTGTCGCTTATAGAATTAAGATGATTTCTCTGCGAATGCTGTCAGCTGCGAATATGTTCGCGATGAAAAATCCTCGCACAATCTGTGTGCTGTCGATATTCGAGCGTGCAGATATTACTATTCGCTGTGCAGATATTCAATATGAGCGCTGTCGCCTTTATGCGCGAACCTGCGACCTGCGAACAATACAATATATACTATGTCTGACGCTGCACTCACTTGAGTCCTCGTTATCGTGCCTTGACGAGTTTTAGAATACCATCTGATACGGCTAGATAAACAAGCCCTGAATATATTATACAATATACAAGTTAATAACACTGCGTTGTTGGACGGCAACACAAGTGTAAGATATAGCGGGTGATGAGTGCAGTTTCTGAGTGAAGATCTGCCGAAGCACAACGCTTCCTCATCTTATACCATACGTCTCCCATCATCATAGATGGTACCGCCATTGGGTTGTGAACCCGAGACGTAGGTTGAACGACCAGTATTGTGGTAACGAATAGTTCGTTCATACTGTGCATGCGTGTTCCGCACACGCTTAAAGCAAAGATGGTTCTTGATTGTTACTTCAAGATGTATCTTGCTTTGCCATCTTCGAGTTCGTCGTACGAACTCTCGATGGCAGGGTCATTCAAGTCTTTCCTTGAATAATGACAGATGATGTGACATTATCATCTGGCGACATGTACAGTCATGGTCGACCGTACTGACGACTGTCATTATAATATATGACACGACTCGACATGACATGACATGGTATGACATGTCTGACAGGTATGACATGTATGACACATATGTCATCGGTCATGACCCTGACAAATTGGGTAAATTCCTGCCGGCCATCCCGAAGCAATCCGGACTAATTGGCTTGTTCTCAGTGGTGGAGACTATTTTTAACCTTCAAAGAATATAAAAAAATGGAAAACTATTTTTCTGGGCTTCAATTTCCTCCTATGTAGTCTGTTGAGCTCAAATTTGTCTAATTTTGCCTCTGTCGTGCCGGTTGGCCATCCCAATTTAAAATGTCGAGATCTGTGAGGACCCAGGTGTCGGGGCCAGGTTCCAAACGAAAAAAAACCCATCAAGAAGTGTCAAGAATTTTTTTGTCCACGTTAAAACTGCCTCCGAGGTCCTCTTTTTTCAATCTGGCTAATTGTCCACTTTTCACTCTCGGCTCGGGGCAATCTGGTTGTTAATCCCGGTAAATTTGACTTGCTGGCGGCTTCAGCTCCCACTTTCTGACCAGTTTGCAGCATAACAGTGTTGGTAAAGCGACTGTATTCATGCAGGGGTGAAACGGCAGGGAGCAAAAGGCGCAGAGCAATACCACTTCCAAGTGAAGCCTTCGTGAGCACTTGACTGTATCCGAGCAAGAGCTCAAGGGTCAGTCAGAGGTAAAATCTGCTTCCGATCTTGGGGCACAGGTCCGTTCTCGGCAATTTTGCAGTGTACGAAATTGCAATGTTCTAGATAAACAGTTGAACAAGGCTACAATTAAGCAATTGCAATATCTTTATGGCAGGAAAGATTGACCAGTATTTTAACAGGTTGAGCAACAGCTCCTCCAAATAATTACTTCAAGCTAGAACAACCTCCAAGCCAACCTCGATATTTCTTATTTTTGCCAATCTCTTAACTTTTAAAACCAGCCAGCTTTTCTCCTAAACTTGTGACCCCCCCCCGCCCCCCCCAAAAAAGCTGGCTGTTTTCTTAACGTAGAATTCTCTTATTGGTTGACTCTTACTGTAGCATGGGGTCATCCCTTGTAGGTTAACTTGGCAGTATTCGGTGTTGTGTTTGCCATGATCCACTGTATTAAACTTTGGGTCCATAGTGGCAGTAACTAGGGATCCCGCAGTGTAGGTGGTGTGCTGTGAACATGGTGTCACCTCGTGTGAGGTGGTGTGCTAGAAACTGCCTATCGGGCTGTCACAGTATGACAGTCTGCTATGACCGTTCTGGTATGTCACACTCGTGTCACCGTGCCTCACAGCACGCAAGCCACTCACCGCTATACCATTCTATCTGAATAATCATCTTGAGTTTTGTCCAAACCGTTTTCCGTGTGCCTACCGCAGCCTTTCCGTTAGCTGCGTTTAGTCATTTCTAGTAAGGGATTCCGCTTCTACGGCTTTCTCCCGCTGCCGCCAGAGCTCGTGGATCCTGACCCTGAATGGGTTCCCCCTTCACCGCCTTACTCACCACCACCGTACTCGTCCGAGGACGAGGCGCCGAGCTCTGGGAACTCCGCGACTGAGATCGGGGATTCCTTAATTTCGTCTACGCATGATTTACCACCGGCCCCGGAGGCCGGCAACTACTGCACCCTCACGCTGCTCCGAGCTGGCCGACCAGTTCCGGGAACTTCTAGTGGCTGAAGATTGCTTACACCGTGCCGGCCTAGGGAATGGCTAGTGATTAGCTTTCTAGATGTGCAGAAGAGCTCTTTGAATTTGAGCCGTGTTTAAGGTTTTAGCACTTAACAACTATATCTGCCAATCTTTGTTGTGAGCTGGGACCGCCCTGACCAAGAGTACAGGCCCCCCAGTTGTGCTACAGTCGTTCCTCCTGAAGTTGAGTAGGGAGTTTGTTGCTTCGTTTCACCACTAGCTCCGGTCACCACCCTAGGTGGTGTGCTGGATGTGACACACCGACAGCTAAATCTATCACTTGTCACTTCCTGTAGTAGGCTGGGTGACCGTCAAAACACCCGTTAGGTATTTATGTGATCTCTACTTTTATCAATTACACTTTTAACCGTTCTGATATCCGCGTAACCCTCAACTCAGGGTTTATCTCACCAGCTAGATATATATTACAACAAACCTATATATCTAACAATTCGGTCAAAGCTTTGTCGGAACTCAGAAGCGATGAAGTTGGGATTCTGAGACGATCGAGCGGCAAAACTCTGAGGGTTTTCGAGTACGAACTCAACCCTGCATCGCACGGCGGCTCTCCCCGCTAAGTGCGTCTTGTAGTCGCCGCGGCAAACACTGGGCGTGGCATCCCCTTAGTTTATACCCCTTGATCAAAAGGGCTCGACTGTGACACAGTATAGAGTATTGAGTGACACAATAGTCTATAGAATAGTGTCACTTGCGTGTTGCAACTCGACTTGGGGCGGGAGCAGACGAGAGGCGCGGCGCGGCGAGCGCCACGCGACGGAAAATTCTCAGTTGAATTTATATTATTGAAATACGGCAAATACATAATTCGTAATTGAAGAAAAAATCTTTGCGTGGTCATTTCACTTTTCAAAACGTGAAAGGAAAGTGCGAAGTCTAGTCTCGCCTGTGCTGTCGTGTGATAGCGGTTATCTTTATAACGATCCCCAAGTTCAAGCTTTGGGTGGGAGAATCCTGAACTAGTTAAAAGGCACACTCTTCTCGTAGAAGGGACTAAATTATGATATTCAAAAACCGAGAGAAGGTACATCTCTAGCTTGTACCGCGCAATCGTACGTACAGTGGGACCGAAGCAGGCACAGCGGAGAACGAGTCGCACAAAGTGGTGAGAGTGACAGATCGTACTCTCTTTCTCAGAGCATGTAGTGCGCTCACACTAATACGAGAAAGAACGGAACTCGGAGCGTTAACATGTGGCACCTGGTGCGTTTTACAGCGTTGTGAACTCAGTTCGCCGGCCTGTTAAACGCGGTTAAAGTTATTTGGACCATGCGACTGGTTTTCCTCCTTACAATATGAAACCATCCGCGAGTTTCCCTCCTTCAAAGACTACATCCCACTCTCTTCCGAGGTCTGCTTCCCAGGGAAAGGTGATCGTCTCACCTTCCGAGCCTCGTTGTATATAGAGGTAGCCGCATCATGGTTGCGTTCAAGCTGCTTGCGGCAGTGCATGAGCCGTTGCGGCGACACGCTGCGGTAGCTGACGCGTTGCGTTGGCTTACGGCAGTGCCTCTTCTTTTTGTTGTGCGGTGTTTTATATACGAACGGGCGCGCAGGGCTTACAGAATAAAGTTGCCGATTTGACGATGCACTCGCGCATATCGAAACGTTTGTGTGCTTGCTTAGTGAGCTGAAGTCATCCTCCCGCATTCCTGATTTTATAGATTCTGCAGCAACCCCGGCCTTCTGCAGTTTCATGTATTCGGACTGAGCCGTAAGTTCATCCTCGACATTTTTTTGTCTCGGGACCTCGAAGCCAACCTTCCAGTTTTTACTGCCAAACAACGGTATTTCCTGCTTCGATCTCGTCGACGCCACCCTGCCCGATCCAGACCGTCCCAGCGCCTCCGCGAAACCCTCGGCCGCAGGGGCAGGCGCGCCTCCGCGAAGCCCTCGTCACAGGGGCAGGCTGACAATGTTTGGGTCTCTGCAGGTCTCGGCGACGTGGGTCTCAAGAACGCGCCTTGCCATCGTGGTACTGGTCATCGGCCTGGTCCTGTTACCTACTAAGGTGCCAAAACAGCAGACACTGCCCGTACAGTGTGCCAGATTCAGCAGCTTCGAAGTTCTTGTATCTGCGCTCTTTCTTTTCGGGCTCTTTCTTTTTTGGGGCTTCTGCGACGAAACAGCTTCGCGGAGGACGCGCTCGGCGCGCTTAGGGATTCGCAGCCTGCGTTCCTACTGACCTGGAGAAGTGGGCGTCGTGGCAGCCCCCGGCGATCGAAGAAGAAGAAGACGAGCTACTCCGTCGCGACCTGACGACCCCTCGTGAGCCCCTTCGGAACTTGTCCCGAACCCAGTTCTGAGCCGGCCTTCGCGCGCCCCTTCGGACCTCCCCAAAGGAGGTGGCACATGCGACTTCTTTCCGCTGACGTTGTGTTCTCGGTTTGCACGCCGCAGCCTCGCACCATCGCTCCCGACCTGGTAAGGCCAACCTGGTCATCGAAGCCGGGGATACCTCAGGTATGCTTCTCGAAGCAAGCGTTATGGAGAGCATCTTCTCCTCGAGCAAGCGGCTCCCTCCGCACTTGATCCTCCTCCTTTGTTCCACCGACCTCGGCCGCGACCCTGCGCGCAATCCTTAGGCCTCGTCGAGCGTCTCGCCACTCGCTGCAGACATGCCGTAGCAGTCAGAGCCGCAGGCGCCAAGAGGTATTGCGGTGTGTTCGCGCCGGGCATCCTAATCACACGAGCTTCGGTGGCTTGGGTTGCGGTTTGCCTCGGAACCCGTCTCGACGGGCGTTAGATGCATTCACCCGGCTCGCGGTCTTCGGAGTGGGCTGGTGGAAGACAGCGAGGTTCGCTTGTCTACATGCGCTGTGTCGTGCGCAGTAGACGCAGCCATGTGATGCCGACATTGATTCCATGATTCTGTTGTTCTGTTCAGCGGTGGAACCCGCAGTATATGCGCTGTGAATCTGAAAGAGGATCCTGAAGAGGTTTGGATCCGCAGGTGAAGACCCGGAACGCGGCAGCCAGCCCCTCAAGCAGAGGCCCCACGTGGTGGATATCCGGAGGAGCCGGGGAGAGGAGGTGCTTGCCGGAGCAAGCGATGTGGTTGCCGCGGCGGAAACGGACGTCGCCACTGACTTCTTGCAAAAGGTAGAACCGAACACCGCCAGCCAGCTGTGACCGCTGAGTGGGCGGTTGTGAACGACTGGAGGCACAATCCGACGAAAGCCCCACTGTAGGGGGCGCTGTGTGATGGTGTCAAGTCAGTGACAGTCGTGGTGTTTCCCCCCGCAAGTAGGTTTTAGCCATATGCCCTATAAAGGCCGTTCCAACACGCAACGCTGTTTAGCCTTCACCGTTCTGGTCACTGCCAGCTCCAGGGAGGCCGCCGTGCGGTGCGATGACTGCTGCGCTCCGGGGCCAGGCTGTGGTGCTGCAGCGCTTCGACGAAGAGCCCGCAGAGCCCGTTCCGAAGAAGCCGGCCAGGAGGCCGCGTGAGAGGAAGGCGCCCGCGCCCACGTGGAGCAGCGCAGCGCCGCCTTCAGTAAACGCCACGCCGTGGCCCATGGAGGATGCCACTAGTGGGATACCGAGCATCGCCAAGCATGGGCCACGGGCCGGGCAGCCCCCCGGGGAGCCTGGGGCCAGCCATGTTGTCCAGGTCTCCCATCCACAACAGGTGAGACGCCCTCCGTGTCGCGTTTGTCCCGATTTTGGTGTCCGCCTGCTCCGGATCTGCAGGGGCGACATGTTTGCTCTGTGATACATTTGGTCCCTTTGCAAAAAGTAGTTTGGGGGCAGGGAGGCGCACGATGTGTGAGGGGGGGCTGGGTTTGTTTGTTTCGCTGCGGCTGTTCAGACGGTGGTGGCAAACCCTCACGTGAAGGTACCTTCCTGCCCTCTGCGCGCGACTTTTTGGCAGTAATCCGCCCTGTTTTTCTGTTATGCCCAAACATCAAGGCGGCTCGCTGCTCTTTCGGTGTGCCCTGACTTGAAGGAAGCACCTCACCCAAGAATATGCCCCCGTAGCATTGCACTACCCTCGTCATGTTCTGTGCCCTGGAAGCCAGATTACCCCCCAATCTTCGTACGTGCCTTGCGGTAATGTGGGGGATCCTACTTTTGCGCACCAACAGCGACACACATGCTTCCACACCTACTCGCGTGAAATTTCCTACCCCGGTCGTCTTCTGTGCATGCTTCTGCTAATCTCCTGCTAAGTTTCTGTGCCCTAGGATAGGATGGCTAGGAAGAGCCCTGATGCTGTTGCATGCCCTGACTTCGACAATAGCATCCGTATGCGAGCCCTGGCATGAGTTCAGCGGGTTGTGGGACGGGTGCAGGTGAGTGTCAAGACGACGGACGAGGAGTGGGACGAAGAAGAAGAAGATGAAGATGACAACAAGGTGGAAGAGAAGAAGTTGCACTCAAGGTGCGATCAGGCACCAGCCTATAGGCGCGGCTCAGGCACCAGCCTATAGGCGCGGTTAGGCACCAGCCTATAGGCGCGTGTCAGGCACCAGCCTATAGGCGCGGTCAGGCACCAGCCTATAGGCGCGGCTCAGGCACCAGCCTATAGGCGCGGTCATGCACCAGCCTATAGGCGCGGTCAGGCACCAGCCTATAGGCGCGGTCATGCACCAGCCTATAGGCGCGGGTCAGGCACCAGCCTATAGGCGCGGGTCAGGCACCAGCCTATAGGCGCGGTCAGGCACCAGCCTATAGGCGCGGTCATGCACCAGCCTATAGGCGCGGTCAGGCACCAGCCTATAGGCGCGGTCAGGCACCAGCCTATAGGCGCGGGTCAGGCACCAGCCTATAGGCGCGGTCAGGCACCAGCCTATAGGCGCGGGTCAGGCACCAGCCTATAGGCGCGGCTCAGGCACCAGCCTATAGGCGCGGTCAGGCACCAGCCTATAGGCGCGGTCAGGCACCAGCCTATAGGCGCGGTCAGGCACCAGCCTATAGGCGCGGGTCAGGCACCAGCCTATAGGCGCGGTCAGGCACCAGCCTATAGGCGCGGTCAGGCACCAGCCTATAGGCGCGGGTCAGGCACCAGCCTATAGGCGCGGTCAGGCACCAGCCTATAGGCGCGGTCAGGCACCAGCCTATAGGCGCGGTCAGGCACCAGCCTATAGGCGCGGGTCAGGCATGCGCAATTGAAAGAGTTCTGTGTGGGCGCGTTTTGAGAAGAGAGTTCTGTATGGGCGCGTTTTGGGAAGAGAGTTCCCTGTGGACGCGTTTTGAGAAGATAGTTTTGCCTCTTTGACGCTGAAAGATGGATCTGTTCATTGGAAGATGGATATCGCAGGAGGCAGGCTCGCGCCTGCCTACCATTTTTGCAGTGGGTCGGAGCAGCCTAGGATTTGCGCACTGGATCTGAGGGCAGTGTACGGACATGCGCTGTGCAGGGTGGTGGCCGGATATCAGCAGTGCAAGCCGAAGAAGGAGGCACATCCATCGCTGGATGGGCTGCGGCTGAGCTGGCCCAAAACGCTCTCCAGCGCCGACATCTTCGTCCACCAGGTGCCCAGTCCCAGTGCCGAACACTGCCTTTGGCAGGCCGGTGCTTGCACACAGTGACCTGCAGTGCGCTGTGTCACCTCGCCAAGCTCGAAGCCGCATCAGTGCGCTGTGTCTCTTTCGCCAAGCTCGAAGCCGCATCAGTGCGCTG
>LGRX02010626.1:0-12280 GCA_001247695.2 Cymbomonas tetramitiformis
TGGTGAGCCGGTCGCATCAGACACCCACACGCTTGACGCGGATGCGTCATACAGGTTTGGTGGATATATTGACATGGAGTGTACAACGTCACACCAGACACCACACTCAGAGGAGGAGCGGTTGCAGCAGGGCTGATGGACACGCTTGACAGAGGGTGCACTCGGTGAGACGCCGGAGCACACACATATTGGAGGCGCAGAGCATGGAGAGTGCGATACATCACCACAGACTTGGAGCTGCAGCAGCGGCTGCCACCACATTGGCGAACACATGACGGTTGGCGGGTTGAGCTGCAGTACACAGCTACCGGGGGACACGCGGGCATTGGAGCAGACACTTGGAGATGTGCCTGCACACACTTGGCGGCTGGCGAGTCGAGACACACGCAACACTGGGTGACACACGGTTGACACCACTGGGGCACACTGTGACGGTGAGCGCACGATGCGGACAGTTGGCGCACACACCAGGGTGGTGGGCGTAAGTCATACATGACACACCACACCTACAGGAGCATGACACGTCACGCCCAGAGGCACATCTAGTGCACAGACACAACATATGGGTGGGATCATTCAGTGGGCCAGCTTAGTTACGCACACGGCAGATCTCACAGAGGAGTCACGCGTGGCAGAGCGTTTTGTGGAGCATACATCGTGTAGAGGAGGAGCCGCTGGCTTATCAGACCACCTGGCAGAGCTATCACTTTGAGAGGAGCACCCGTAGCTGTGTGGCGTCTGGCATCACCGACGAGCACTTTGAGAGGAGCACCCTTAGTTGTGTGACGTCTGGCATCACCGACGAGCACTTTGGGCGGAGCATCTGCAGCGGTGTGACGTTTGGGCATCACCGACGAGCACTTGCATCAGTGTGACGTCGGACATCACTGACGAGCACTTGAGGGGGGGGCAGCAGCTGCACATCACCTTCGCAGACTTGGGGGGGGGAGCACCAGTAGCGCGTCACCTTCGTAGACCTCAGAGGGGCGGTGGCAGTACGTCACTTCCGCTGACATGAGGTGGCAGTAGCCTTCGCGCGCACACACAGTACATGCAGGCGCCGGAGCACACACCGTCGAGGAGGACTCGCAGGAACAGTGCAGCGCTGGAGGGACAGTCGTGTACGCCACCACCACTACACGGTTGGAGGGATGACACGCCCTCATCGCGGGCTCGGAGGTAGCTCGCCACCGTCGCACACCTGAGGTTGGGGACGCGCTCGCCATTATGGCAGGCCTAGAGGCCACGCATTATCATTGCAACCGTGGGAGAGAGGCGGAGCACTCTGGGGTTGTTGCGTCATCATCATGGGCTTGGAGCTTGCACACCACTATCACTGAGCTGGAGGACAGCTCATCATTATCATCAACATATACTGGGGGACACTTCAGCAGAAGATGGTTGGCGAGCCTTGAGAACACGCACTTGCGCCGCCGTATGACAGATGTACGTATTGGTGGTTGAGCACGGACTGGTGGCAACACGATGCCTATCAGAGCGCACTGCACAAATAGCGGGCGCACACATGTGAGGTCTGGTGTGTTGAGCTACAGTACGCAGGATGCATATACTGGGGGACACTTCAGCAGAAGATGGCTGGCGAGCCTTGAGAACACGCACTTGCGCCGCCGTATGACAGATGTACGTATTGGTGGTTGAGCACGGACTGGTGGCATCACGATGCTTATCATAGCGCACTGCGCAGATAGCGGGCGCACACATGTGAGGTCTGGTGTGTTGAGCTACAGTACGCAGGATGCATATACTGGGGGACACATCAGCAGAAGACGGTTGGCGAGCCTTGGAAACACGCACCTGCGCCGCCGTATGACAGATGTACGTATCGGTGGTTGAGCACGGACTGGTGGCAACACGATGCCTATCAGAGCGCACTGCACAGATAGCGGGCGCACACATGTGAGGTCTGGTGTGTTGAGCTACAGTACGCAGGATGCGTATACTGGGGGACACATCAGCAGAAGATGGTTGGCGAGCCTTGAGAACACGCACTTGCGCCGCCGTATGACAGATGTACGTATTGGTGGTTGAGCACGGACTGGTGGCATCACGATGCCTATCAGAGCGCACTGCACAGATAGCGGGCGCACACATGTGAGGTCTGGTGTGTTGAGCTACAGTACGCAGGATGCATATACTGGGGGACACATCAGCAGAAGACGGTTGGCGAGCCTTGGAAACACGCACTTGCGCCGCCGTATGACAGATGTACGTATTGGTGGTTGAGCACGGACTGGTGGCATCACGATGCCTATCAGAGCGCACTGCACAGATAGCGGGCGCACACATGTGAGGTCTGGTGTGTTGAGCTACAGTACGCAGGATGCATATACTGGGGGACACATCAGCAGAAGATGGTTGGCGAGCCTTGAGAACACGCACTTGCGCCGCCGTATGACAGATGTACGTATTGGTGGTTGAGCACGGACTGGTGGCATCACGATGCCCATCAGAGCGCACTGCACAGATAGCGGGCGCACACATGTGAGGTCTGGTGTGTTGAGCTACAGTACGCAGGATGCATATACTGGGGGACACATCAGCAGAAGATGGTTGGCGAGCCTTGAGAACACGCACTTGCGCCGCCGTATGACAGATGTACGTATTGGTGGTTGAGCACGGACTGGTGGCATCACGATGCCTATCAGAGCGCACTGCACAGATAGCAGGCGCACACATCAGCAGAAGGAGGTTGGCAAGCCTCGAGAACACAGGGAATTATGATGGCTACGCTGGGATCCAGGGCGTTTGATTCATGCTTTGAGCGCAGATACTGGGTACAGTCGTTCGTAGCGTTGGGACTATCTCAGATGAGAAGTCACAGGCCATGGGCTGCAGCGCGGGCGAGTCGCACAAGTCCGATGCGGATTGTGTGGCAAAATGCCAGTTTGAAGATGGTTGGCGAGCCTCGAGAACACGCACTTATGAATATAACAAGTCCGAGCAGGCGAGTCGCACAGGTCCGATGGATTGTGTGGCAGAATGCCAGTTTGATGATGGTTGGCGAGCCTTGAGAACACGTATGGCATTGACGGACAGCTTGGCCCAAGTGGAGAGCTGGCGGTTACTCAGCGCACTGCACAGATAGCTGTGTGGTTGGCGAGCCTTGAGAACACGTATGGCATTGACGGACAGCTTGGCCCAAGTGGAGAGCTGGCGGTTACTCAGCGCACTGCACAGATAGCTGTGTGGTTGGCGAGCCTTGAGAACACGCACTTTGGCATCCACGGTACAGGTGTGCTACTGTACTGGGGGGCTATTTTGTTATGGCAGAAGACGTATAGCTCGGGGAGCTGGTGGATACAACATACACCTGCTGCAGTGAGCACATCACACGATGTGGACTTCATATGGTCAGATCACCACCGTTGTACAGGCTTGGGGGAGAGCTGGCACATGCTTACAGCTGGGGCTTCACATTGTTTGAGCCTATCTTATCGGGCGACCATGTCTACGAGCAGGATCACATCGAGGAGATATTTTCATCATTATGCCTTGCTGGCCTTCGCGTACAGCTTGTTCACAGCACGACAGGAGGGATGTTAGATGAAAATACACCCACGAGACGACTTATTGAGACATTTGAGGACAGCGATGAATGTCATGCCGAGCACGCACACATATATACTACGTTGTATCATACCGCAGAGCATCGATATGTCATCTGATGGTTTATTTGGTGACTGAGGAGTTACAGCATCTCTTGGCAGTAATTTGAGTGTTTGTCCCACCATGTGCACGCGTTTGCGACATGTCGTCGATGAGCTCAGAGCGAACCCCGGAGGCAGCGACCCTCCTTTCCTCTTCACTGGAAGAATGGTGCTCTGGCCATCCGTACACCAGATCTGGACCAAAGATCTCTGTCGTTAGGCAAACGATCGGGTCCACTCGCCTGACACTGCTGGGGCGCTTAGGTGGCGTCATGTCCACCAGGGGAAGAATCACCTGGGTGTCCATGCCCAAGACTGAGGGCGCATGGGACACCGCCACGCCACTCCCGAGCTTGATATCGATCATGAGGGAGTTTTTCAATGGCCCGGTGCCCACCAGCAGATCCCAAGAGTTGTCTCGCTCAAATGCCACGAAGGCATGAAGCCGACGAAGCGTCATGTGCGGCGTGCCTGCTGCCAGTATGACGTCCACGTGACAGTAGTGAGTGAACTTGGTGGGGCTGTTGTCACACCAGGCGACCTTGGCTCCAGTGCTAGCCGCTCGTAGACCGTGAGCCCAAGTCGCCTAACAACGGCGATGGAGATGATGTTGCAATTGGCACCAGTGTCCATGAGAATGGCCCGGTAGAGCACCAGCTCACCCCCGGAGGACACCAGCGCCAAGCCCTCATGGAGAGTGGCGTTCTCCAGCTTGCATATCGGATGCACCTGTGCCATTAGCAGAGTCTGCTCCTCGGTCAGGTGTTGCTTCATCTTCCCCATCAAAGCGTCATAGGCGCGGGTCTGAATGGTGCCCGCACGCACATGTCCGTGCTCACTGAAGTCGACCACCCCCAGGTCGCTCACGCAGGCAGCAGCTGCACACCAGGCTGTGGAGCTGTCGACCACCCCATCTGGCATTTCATCCAGTGGCAACTCCTTGTCGTCTGGCTGCGCTGCACATGTCGCTGCCCCCTTCTCCATCTCCTGCACGGCCGTGATGGGCGAGTCCTTGAGCTGGTGCTCATTGACCTCGGTGGGATGTCTGTCTGTGTCCGTATGCTCGTTGCCCTCAATCTCCTCAAGGGCTAGGAGGTTCTCGATGTCCTTCGGGAGATCTATAGCGCGCTGCGCCAGCAAGATCGCAGCAATCTGTGAACATGTTCGCGTGGAACTGCGCAGATGAGATGTCAGCAGGTGGAACTTCCTGCTCAAGAGATTTGGAGGGGGAGCTCTGGGCACCTGGGCGTCCTTATCGAACTCCTCGGGCGTTTTGACCGGGAAGCCCTGCATCTTCTGCGTGTTCCTCAGGGCAACTGCGGCCTTCGCCTGCAGCTCTGGTGCGGGACGTGGCTCAGCGTGGTCGCTGGCAACCAACCCTTCATCAGCGGGGCACACGTGCTCGTTCACGTCGTACTCCTCCCGCTCGTTGAAGTTGGAGTGGTACTCAGCGTCGTCTTCACTCGCATCTGATTGCGCCTGTGCCTCTGCGCTTTTGCCTCCCTTGACAGGTCCTGCTGCCTGTAAAGCTGACAACTCCGCAGCGAGCTTCTCCTTCACCTCAGCACTGGCTGCCACCTGCTGCTGCTTGGCCTCCGGCAGCTTGAGCCACTCCTCGGTGGTGATGCCCATCTTGTGATTGTCGAACCGGTGCGCGATGTTGTACTCACGCATCTTGGCGTTCTTGACCTCATTCGCGTACTTCGAGTTCTTTCGGATTTTGTGGAAGTCCGGGGGCACGTTCGCGTCACGACACCCAGTGTAGCAGCGCTCTGGGGTATGCCACATGCGCGTGAAGCAGTACTTGCACTGCTTGTCCTTAGGGGCGTCAGGGGGCGGAACTTTGCTGTAGGTGGACTTGTCCCTCTCAGCGTTGTTAGCCTCCCTTGGTGGCTTCTTGTTTGCGTCCTCACTGGCGGGTGTGGACGGCTCCTTCTTCTTGTGGTCTTTGCGCCTGTCTCCAGTCCTCCTGGCAGAACAAGAGCGTCGCATGGCAGTCACCAGCTCGGGGAGGTCAAGTCCCAGCTGCCTGGCCTCATAGCAGGAGTAGACGCAGCTTGACCTGCGCGTGAGCTCCTGCTGGAGAGTCAGCGCCCAAGCTTCCGCGTCATTCTTCAGCTTGTCCTGGACCTCCACGATGATCTCCAGGTCCTCCCACGTGACCTTGTTGGGGGCGGGGTGGCTGACTCTCAGTTGCTCTGAAACGCGCTCCTTGTACTCTTTGATGCGCAGCCCCTTGACGCACTCCTCGCTGTCCTGCCTGACGATGACGTCCTCCACCTTCTTGCCAGCGTTCAGCGCGGACTCCCTGCGCCTGCAGCTCTTCACATATGCGAGGCCATCTTGCTCAGGGGTCTGCGACTTGGCCACCAGCAGGTCCTCCTTCTCCTTGGTGCCCTTCATCAGAAACTTGGCCTCAAGTTCTGCAACGAAAGCCCTCAGGGCCCAAAAATAATGAACATCGTCAGTGCCATCCACGCCTGTGAGGCCCCTGGTCGAGGTTCCCACCTCTTCCCATTCTCCAGACACTTCACCATCAGCATCACCATACACCACCAACCCGTGGAGCGGGTGGTGGGACGGCATCATGCAAGTCCTCGCCGCCGGACTCCGAGTCAGCCACGCTAGCTGAATCATGCGTGGAAGAAATGTACGGAGGCAGGGGGGTAAAGGAATTAGCAGAAACCTCTGGCTCGGGCTCGAAGAAGCCCAACTTCACAGACATGTTGTCCATGAAAGACTGTGCGAAGGGCGACTCGTTGTCGATGTACTGCTTGGGGTAAAGCACCACGTCCTCGTCGGTCTCGATCGCCACTTCCGGCTGAGGTTCCACGACGGCATCGTCGATCACGGCGGGCGTGGCCGAGCCGAAGTGGACCATGGGGAAGTGTTGTGACTCGGACTCAGCACCACCAGCTACCTGCTTGAGCTCGCGGAGAGCCGTGCGTGCCTCGTGCACGCGGGTAGCAAGGAGAGAGGGTTGGGAGGGCGTCAATCCTGCGTACTGCGCCCGAAGGCCCACGTCAATGTGCTCGGAGAACGTGAAAGGCTCCTCGTCCTGCCGAACCAAGGGGTGGTCATGTCGAGCACAAAGTCGAGCAAAGGCCGTGTCGTCCTCAGCGTCGAAAGCGGTCTGGAAGGCGGACACGAGGCCATCGGCGTCGTCGGCTTGCTCAATCACGCACTTGTCGCACTCTATGTCGGCGGTGGGACAATTGGCGGAGTCATGCCAAAAGCCCGGAGGGCAACGGACACACTCCGGCACAAAAGCCTTGGAGACGACGTGAAAGGAGACGGAGTGCATGCCGAAGTGTTTGTTGTCGCGGCGCCCATGTTGCTGTTGCCAATTGCCGCCCTTGGTGAGGGGCGAAGCGGCAAAGCGGTGTTGTCGTTGACGTCCGTGAAACTTCCCATCTCCTCGACGGTTCTGACGGTCACACCAGGAGGAAGGGGGAAAGTGCACACCTGGCTTGCCCGTAGGCTTGCCCGTAGGCGGAGCCGGCCAGCGTGTAGTCGATCCGTCGTTCGCACTTTCGTCGGAGAGCGAGGCAAGGACTTTGTTGGCGGCGTCGATGTGGAATATTGAAAGTTCTTGATGAGGGTCTTGACGTCGACGTCGGACGGTAGGCCAGAGTAAAGAACATTGGACTTGTCAACGAAGGGCACGTGCTGCTTGATGCGGCCGGCGTTCGCCTCCCAAACCTCAAGGATGTGCGCGAAGATGTCCTCGAGCTCGACCTTGGCCAACTCAACGTCCAAACGAAGTGGCGTGATGACCTTGTCGTAGAAGCCGGTGTCGAGGGAGGCCAACAGCTGCTTCTTGGCCATCATGTCGTCCAGAGGCCCAGAAGCTCCGTTGCTAATTGCAGTCGGACAGGCGTCAAAATCTTGAATTAACGGGTCGGGGTCCTTCTTGGAGTCGAAGAAGATGGAGCAAAGCTCCTCGTAGTGTCCAAGAGGTCGAACCACACGAGGAATTAACCTCTTGGTGACCTCGAGAATAGCACGCTTGCCATCCCGAGGTGAAGCCCGTCCCGAGGCTTCCACCCAACGTCGTGCTGTCGAATGTGGTGATGTCAACGATGTCAAAGTCGAAAAAAGGATACCATTGTAGATGACGTTCACCTCTTTGGTCGCATCTGCCAGATAAAAAAGAGCGGTGTTGTTGGGGTCCTTCTGCTCGAACGCGTGCTGTAAAGACTTGACGACAGACGTCCAGAGAGTGTTGCGGTTGGTTTCATTTCCATGAAAGGTGTCGTCCTTGGAGCCCAAGGCGTCGCGAGAAATTCTCTTGATGATGTCGATGTCCCAAGATGAATTAAAAACCGCAGTAGCGCGAGTCCGGTCCGGAGCGGTGAGAGCAACTCCGGGCGAATTCGGCGTCGGTCTGTAACGAGACCCGACGTCCCGTGAAAAAGTGGTGTCTAGTCGAATACGATTGTGAGCCCCCAAGGGAGGCGTAACGTGAGAAGATATACTCATGATGAAAATCATGTAGGTGGTAGCGTCGGGGTAGAGGGGCGATGTCGGAGAATACGTAAAAGCGATGAGTTGAGAGCGCAGAATGCAGTCCCGGAACGGATATATAAGGAAGCCGTAACTGTGAAATTGTAAAGATCGAAACGCGTCGGCCAAGGAGTCTCACGACAAAAAATGATCAAGTTCCAGTCGAATGAAATCCAGTGCGGACAATACAAATAATCCCAGGTAGGCGCACGCTGCAGCGAGTCCAAAAAATAATCCGCCCGTAACTTGCTCTCAACAGCAACTGCGAAAAATCACGACATCCGATTGGGCCCCCAACGCCCCACCAAGCGGAGTGGCTGAGCCACTCATGTGATCAAAAGTAGTGGAAGGTGCCTGGCGCACCATAACCTGTTGGATATATGGTGATAACTATATATTGATAAACAGTCAGAATGCTTTCACTTAAGATAACACAAGAAGTAAGTTATATTAACCAAAGCTCGGCTTAAGCCGGAAACCCTAAACCTGTGACACCCGTACTGTACAGAGTACTAGTACAGACATAGGACTGCGACACACACGGTGTGACACATCCAGCAAAATACCCAAAGGGCGGATGCCAACAACAAATGCAAAGTGCATATCCAAAAGTTCGCCTCTATGGGAGATTCCCGTTGCATCGCTAAATATAACGTATGAATGTTGGTACATATGTTCGGTGCAGCACTCAGCCCGTGACTCGCAAAGTAGAAACATAGTGCTAGAAAACCGGTTTTTTTGGATCGTAACCTAGATCTTGCATATTGCTCAAGACATCTGAAAACTAGAGTGCGAAATGTGAATATGCTCAATGCGGCAGAGTTGAGGGCAACGTGCTGATGGATGGTATTGCAATATGCACACTTAAAGTATACATATTGCATTATATCACAGCTAGAAAGGGCAGTATGTACTTTCCGCCGAGAACTGACTTTTTATTTATGGAAGCCAGGAAGCGATTCTGAAAACACTGAAAACGCTGAGAAGCGAGGAAAATGGCATTCGACAAGGGATCTAACGGTGCATCTGGATGAGAGGTGACACGAACGGCTGTGGGCGCGTGCGTCTTGTAGCCGCCGCGTTACATACTGGGCGTGGCATCCCCTTAGTTTATACCCCTTGACCTATCCTACGGGACTCCCCCCTTCGATGTGTCACTCAGGTTCGTAGAATATTGCTATTCGGTATTGCCCAAGATTGCCCCATATGTAAGGTATGTTGAAACGAAACAGAGATTGTAGAGCACAGTTTCTTCACTCACAGTATTCTAAAATATATCCGAAATACTCGAGCCGACTGTTTTCTTTGCCCAGATTGCTCACCCAGTACCTTGACTGCACGCGTGGGGATTAGAGGAATTCCTGGAAAGGTCTGACTGATGCGGCACGTCACAGCGGTATCATGGAGACACAAACTTCCACCCCTCTGGGGGGAGTAGGGAGCTCAGGTCTTTCTGTCACCCCTCGACCCGAGGTGCCTGGTCAGCACTGTCATCCGTGGTGGGGAAAATAAAACCCCCTGTATTTTATTTTCATGCATCTTAGACTTTGACACCACCCGAGCATCTCGTCTCAACTTCACAGTGTTTGTGGAGATTGAATAAGTGTATATATATCACACCTTGGTCTTATATATATATGTATATATATATATACTTATACTTATTTTACCGTCTCTGTTAGGTGTTGGGCCTCACCACTGGCGAGTTCGCTCACGCTCTTATTTTCTTTGATCCCGCACCGTGTGCGGTTCACGCGTCCCTTTTTCGCGTGATTTGGCGGCAGAGCACCTTCGTCCTCTTCGCCTCCATCTTCGCCTCCATCTTCGCCCCGCGTGCCCCTTGGACACCGGGAAATTACTCGAGCACCTTGTCCTCGACCCCTTCGACCTTTGCCACCCCCATTGTCTTCAACATTCCGCGTTACGTTATCCCGACAATGTCTGCAGAGCGCATTTCGCTTGCCAGCCGCCTTCGAGCCGCCCATCCCCATGGTGGGGCTTCTCCTACCCCCAGTAACTCCAACCCATCTGGGGATTCGTCTGGCGACCCAGTGGTGCCCATGTCGACGCTTCTTACCCGCCCTACGCCGGTGACTACTGCCCAAATTCAAAGTCCTCCCACAAGGACTAGTGCGTAATGGTGGCATCGGTCACGAAATCGACTATTTCAAGCCTATACCACATCAACCACGCATCATATTTATGAGTTAAATGAATTTGTTTTCATATTTGGACAACTCATAGGTGGCCTTAGCTATATTTTTAGATGGCACACTTCGAGGGTATGTTTTTGCAAAAGTCGTCGTAAAAACAAGGACCACCACCTTATAGCATTTTATTGGAGGCCGCATGAGGGCCTCTTAGTGGTGCTCATGGTGATATATCTTGAGTCTATGACCAAATATGAAAACTTAGTGGGATAGTTCGGTCTCTAGACGCCATTTTCGCTCCATTGCAACATGACGCGTGCCGAAACCCAAGCGAATTCCCAAATATTCGAATTTCACGCTTCAGGAATTATTGCTCGGCCATCTTAGACAATTACTTCCCGTCGCATGATTCGATGTTTGGATGATGTAATGCTTTCAGAAATTCACAATGTGTATATAGTTGAAGTTTTGATGTGTCACGTACACCGAGGGCATCAGTTATGCTTTCCCAAGCGAGCAGCTCGTTGTGTACGTCGGACTACATGTCACCACCAAAATGCTCGCACGAAAATGCTCGCAAAATGCACGGGCGAAATGATACATTAAAAACAGCCAACATACTCATTCCAACCAAAGCTATCGCCCAAATATCATTGGAACATCGATGTTAGATTGATATGATCGCATCCACGCTGGTCTAGCCATAATATACTATTGGTAAAAAAATATGTAAGATGGGGCACCATTTTGGCAGATTTTGAAAGTTCAAAAAATAAGTTTTTCAAAATTCCGAGGATAGTAGTAAATGCAGTTGGGATGGATATATTACGTGGATATATACCGAACCATCCATCGAAGTACTTAATATAGGACCCATACTAACTAACTTTCATGGGATACGCTTCCGGAATCAAGATTATACGGTCAAATAAATTATTTGAAAGTTGGTCCTTGTGGGAGGACCAAAAGGCGTTCTTGGTCCTTCCACAAGGACTGCGGGGTAGTAGCCACCGGTGTCGTCACGTTCGCCCACTGCTGTCGAGTTCCACGACGACAGCTCGGTATGGACATCTACGCCTGTTCGAGCCTCCCAGCGCGAACTGAATTTACCGAGAAGTTGGACTACGCATTCGCTTATGGTGAGGAGCTGGCCAAGCTCCTTCGTTCCCATGGATTCAAGTCGAACGTGGGCCTCCCTTTGGATGGACCTGACTCCGAGACTGACTTCGCCGTACTTTTGGCGAACATGTCCCACGTCTTCGGCCCTATTTCCCGCGACGAGGTCTTCAAACTTCTGGATCTGGACTTCGACTAGGACGTGTACCACTACACCATCAACGAGCTTATTTATGCTGTGCTGCCTACTGTGCCTCGTGGCATGGCCCTACCTTTCTCTCTACGAGGAGTCCGCCTACATTTACCCGCACGACGGGCGCTGCGCTTTGCAACGCCTGCGCTACCATGTCGAGGGCATTGGCGACCCTGACACACATCGTTTATGGGTCCACCTTCGCCCCACCGTGATCGACGAGACTGTCAAGCCCGCCCCCCAACTGGCTGTCGTGCGTACCCTCGCCGACAAACATCGCCGGCTCCACTCTGACTACTCCGACCGCAACCTCGTGGAGGACCTCTACACCGTCCTCCGATCGTCCGCGGCCGAGTCCCCCTACGTCACCCCACTGTATCTGGTGGTGCTGCGCGAGCTTGTCACCACCAACAACTTCACCTTCGCCTCCCTCACTTTGCGGCTTGGTAAGATTTTTCGGGATGAGTCCCCCCTTGCCCGACTCTCCGCGCCTGCCCCGCCGACGTCTGGTGGTGCTGCCCGCACCGGTGGTGCGTGGTGGGAGTAATGGGAGGTTGCACGCATTTTTTCTCACTTTTCTCAACACATTTTCACACCCTTTCTCACCTGCATAAGTACCAAGTTTTCTTCCCACGCACCTACCCCCC
>LGRX02010627.1:0-28073 GCA_001247695.2 Cymbomonas tetramitiformis
GGCGGCTGGCTTAAGGGTGAGAGGGAATGGTGAGATGGGGTCGTGGGTGGTAAAGTACATCCATCGGGATGTGTTTGACTTTGTATTAACGCCATGGGTCGGTTGGCATCGAACTTCGCCCGAGATGGTGGGGTGCACTCAGGGGGTGGCCACAGGGGGTGTCCGATTGAAGGCTGGGGGCTGAGTGTGAACCGTCGGTATGTGTTTGACTTTGTATCAACGCCAGGGTGAGTGGGAATGGTGAGATGGGTTCTTGGGTGGTAAAATACATCCATCGGGATGTGGTTGGCTTTGTATCAACGCCATGGGTCGGTTGGCATCGAACTTCGCCCGAGATGGTGGGGTGCACTCAGGGAGTGGCCACAGGGGGTGTCCGATTTAAGGCTGGGGGCTGAGTGTGAGGGTGGCGTGGGGCGGCTGGCGTAAGGGTGAGTGGGAATGGTGAGATGGGGTCGTGGGTGGTAAAATACATCCGTCGGGTTGTGTTTGACTTCTTTGTATCAACGCCAGGGTGAGTGGGAATGGTGAGATGGGTTCTTGGGTGGTAAAATACATCCATCGGGATGTGGTTGGCTTTGTATCAACGCCATGGGTCGGTTGGCATCGAACTTCGCCCGAGATGGTGGGGTGCACTCAGGGAGTGGCCACAGGGGGTGTCCGATTTAAGGCTGGGGGCTGAGTGTGAGGGTGGCGTGGGGCGGCTGGCGTAAGGGTGAGTGGGAATGGTGAGATGGGGTCGTGGGTGGTAAAATACATCCGTCGGGTTGTGTTTGACTTTGTATTGACGCCATGGGTCGGTTGGCATCGAACTTCGCCCGAGATGGTGGGGTGCACTCAGGGGGTGGCCACAGGGGGTGTCCGATTTAAGGTTGGGGGCTGAGTGTGAGGGTGGCGTGGGGCGGCTGGCTTAAGGGTGAGTGGGAATGGTGAGATGGGGTAGTGGGTGGTAAAATACATCCATCGGGATGTGTTTGACTTTGTACTAACGCCATGGGTCGGTTGGCATCGAACTTCGCCCGATATGGTGGGGTGCACTCAGGGGGTGGCCACATGGGGTGTCCGATTTAAGGCTGGGGGCTGAGTGTGAGGGTGGCGTGGGGCGGTTGGCTTAAGGGTGAGTGGGAATGGTGAGATGGGGTCGTGGGTGGTAAAATACATCCATCGGGATGTGTTTGACTTTGTACTAACGCCATGGGTCGGTTGGCATCGAACTTCGCCCGAGATGGTGGGGTGCACTCAGGGGGTGGCCACAGGGGGTGTCCGATTTAAGGCTGGGGGCTGAGTGTGAGGGTGGCGTGGGGCGGCTGGCTTAAGGGTGAGTGGGAATGGTGAGGTGGGGTCGTGGGTGGTAAATACATCCATCGGGATGTGTTTGACTTTGTACTAACGCCATGGGTCGGCTGGCATCGAACTTCGCCCGAGATGGTGGGGTGCACTCAGGGGGTGGCCACAGGGGGTGTCCGATTTAAGGCTGGGGGCTGAGTGTGAGGGTGGCGTGGGGCGGCTGGCTTAAAGGTGAGTGGGAATGATGAGATGGGGTCGTGGGTGGTAAACTACATCCATCGGGATGTGTTTGACTTTGTACTAACGCCATGGGTCGGTTGGCATCGAACTTCGCCCGAGATGGTGGGGTGCACTCAGGGGGTGGCCACAGGGGGTGTCCGATTTAAGGCTGGGCGCTGAGTGTGAGGGTGGCGTGGGGCGGCTGGCTTAAGGGTGAGTGGGAATGGTGGGATGGGGTCGTGGGTGGTAAAATACATCCGTCGGGATGTGTTTGACTTTGTATTAACGCCATGGGTCGGTTGGCATCGAACTTCGCCCGAGATGGTGGGGTGCACTCAGGGGGTGGCCACAGGGGGTGTCCGATTTAAGGCTGGGGGCTGAGTGTGAGGGTGGCGTGGGGCGGCTGGCTTAAGGGTGAGTGGGAATGGTAAGATGGGGTCGTGGGTGGTAAAATACATCCATCGGGATGTGTTTGACTTTGTACTAACGCCATGGGTCGGTTGGCATCGAACTTCGCCCGAGATGGTGGGGTGCACTCAGGGGGTGGCCACAGGGGGTGTCCGATTTAAGGCTGGGGGGTGAGTGTGAGGGTGGCGTGGGGCGGCTGGCTTAAGGGTGAGTGGGAATGGTGAGATGGGGTCGTGGGTGGTAAAGTACATCCGTCGGGATGTGTTTGGCTTTGTATCAACGCCATGGGTCGGTTGGCATCGAACTTCGCCCGAGATGGTGGGGTGCACTCAGGGGGTGGCCACAAGGGGTGTCCGATTGAAGGCTGGGGGCTGAGTGTGAGGGTGGCGTGGGGCGGCTGGCTTAAGGGTGAGTGGGAATGGTGAGATGGGGTCGTGGGTGGTAAAGTACATCCGTCAGGATGTGTTTGGCTTTGTATCAACGCCATGGGTCGGTTGGCATCGAACTTCGCCCGAGATGGTGGGGTGCACTCAGAGGGTGGCCACAGGGGGTGTCCGATTTAAGGCTGGGGGCTGAGTGTGAGGGTGGCGTGGGGCGGCTGGCTTAAGGGTGAGTGGGAATGGTAAGATGGGGTGGTGGGTGGTAACGTACATCCGTCGAGATGTGTTTGACTTTGTATCAACGCCATGGGTCGGTTGGCATCGAACTTCGCCCGAGATGGTGGGGTGCACTCAGGGGGTGGCCACAGGGGGTGCCCGGTTTAAGGCTGGGGGCTGAGTGTGAGGGTGGCGCGGGGCGGCTGGCTTAAGGGTGAGTGGGAATGGTGTAGAACGCATATTCGAATAGTTAAACACCCGTAGTATCGAAATCATACTCGTGCGGTCGTTAGAGATATAATATAGAATACTTAAGAATAAATATGAGAATAGAAGAGCTGGAGAGTGTAGCCTCCTACACTACGGTGGAGGAGCTCGAAGAAAGATAAAACGAAATAATTAGAACTATATTTTCGCCACCCCATCTCAGCTGGCCAATCTGGCGCTGCGCATGGCTGACCTCCTCCTCCCATTTTTGTAACCGCGCTGGCGAATTTTGCGTCATACAGTATTCGCGCCTGCGTCCTGCTGGCTGGATTCTCCGACGCACCGCCGGCATCGCAGACTGTTCGTGGGTTCGCGTATACGAGTGCCCTTGACGACAACTCTTTCTACCAGCTGGAATGCGGTAAGAACAGTTGGGGGTGTTACCTCATGCAATAGGAAAGGTCGCGACCTTTGCAGCCTTCACGGCTATAAAGGGTTGCAACCTACATTCGACAAGGCTCTTCGCGAAAACTATGCGGAATGCCTAAGCACATTTGTAAATATCGGCGCCGATGCCTAGACGTTTTTTGTGTGGTATGTACATAATGCGACTTGTATATTTTACGTACATCTCATAGACGTCCAGGTTAGGGTTTCTAGTTCGTTGTGTCGCATACCGTACGCGCGCGTGTTTATTTGTAATTGAGTACGAAGTTCAATCATGATACAAAGCAAGTTGCGTGCACGCATGTATTCATACCAACGTATCGATATGATCACATACGCACGCACTGCATACAGTATACAGGGGCGTGTATATGTGCTGCGCACATATACAAACAAGTCATTGACTTTGCTTACAGACGCAAAACATGATGACAGTCCATGACAGTACTAATCGCATATAAACTTCCTCAATTTCCTCGGAATGTCATCAATTAACTATGTCAAATAATAATAATGTCACTGTCACTCGGGTGTTAGGGGGGGGAGGGGGCGGGCGGCGTGCGCCCGCCCTCCGCTCGGAATTAGTATGCGCCCCCGCCACTGCCCCCTTTCTCCGGTGAGATGGCGAGAGGAAGGGGGGAGCAGGGAGAGGTGGTCCCAGACGGAGGTGTTCATTAGGAAAATTTTCAATACCCCCCACCGATGAGCATAGTCAAGTTTTCGATGAAGAAATTTCATCCATGACATTTTTGAAACTGTCCAATTTTGAAGATTTATTTTTCTATTATAAAACCAAGACTTAAAATTTCTATTCTAGGATTGTCACTTTTCTATTCTGAAAAGATAGTAAATTGCCGGAAAACCCCATTCACGCCGCCAAGAGAAACTTGCTGCTCCATGATCGAAGTGGCCAATTGCTCAACTACTATATATCTCTACTGCAAAACAAACACCTGCGAACCAGCCATCGTCTCACGGCAGGAGACTGAAAGAGCAGCGCTTGGCAGGATCCATTCTGCAAAGACAGGGCTGCTCTGAACTGCACTGATGATCAGAGGAGGGTGCAATGTTGAAGTAGATATAGCTGTGCGTCGTGTTGTGTGTCCACTTGCTGCAGCCAGTCGGATGCGAGTTGGCATAAAACGCTTTGCTAGAAATGTGCTGTTCCTGCTTCGAGTTTGAACCAGAAAAGGAGATGAATTGAAAGCATGACGCGCTATCTGCAACATCGATACAGTGCCTAGATGCACAGCTGCCTTCACTAACATAGCCACATTGGCCCTGCGAGCAGTCGTTCGTGACAGACTGCCTGGTCTTGCCATTGTTTGCCTTCCCATCGCCCCTTGCCTCCAGCTCGCCTGCAACATGGATATCACAACCCTCCCATTGGTCAAGGCTCGCTTGCAACATGGATATCACAACCCTCCCATTGGTCAAGGCTCTTGTAATGTACCTTTGCGGTTGAGAAATGCAGCTCCCAGCCCAAAGCCCGAGGCCCGAAACTGCCAATACATGTGAAGCACATTCAGCGCACTATCATTGTGTGCTGACGAGGAATTGATACTCCAGACTGACCCCCCCACCTTGTTCTCCACATTGCTTCACGCCGCTGATGAACCCCTTCTCCTTCTGCGCGGTGTCCCCGCGATGGCACTCCGTCAGGCCCACACAGTGGCGACCATTGGTGAAGACCACGAAGACGTCACAGCCTCTCTGAGCGAGGCACGCCGCAGCGCACTCCTCCGGAGTGTGTTGTTTGGACGGGTTTGGATGGTCAAATATCCAGTATTCTCCTGGGGACACTTGCTGTCTCCCTATTTTCTTATAACCCATGTTGACGCCCTCCGCCAACACAAACGTGCATGTGGCCGGATCAGAATGCTCGTGGTGTGGGTCGGGGGCCTTCATCGAGCATGCAGATTTCAGTGGGGTCCTCGAGGGCGGCGGTGACGACGTGATGCGGTTCCGTTGCTTGAAGTTGCCTGCCAGGTCCAGGCTCTCGGCCTGCAGCTCTTTGCTCACTGTCTGCACCACCACATGCGCTTTCGATATGATGTCAAACCAGGTCGGCCAGGGATCCACGGACCACACCGGGGTGCGCGCTGCCGTCTCTGGTGCCAGCGTGGCATACATCAGCTTGGCAATCACCCGGTCCACATTGGACGAGAAAATTCCGAGGAAGCCATCCGCCTTTGCCGCGATGAAAATGTTGAGCAAGACGTCCATGGCCTCGGTGCACCCGTCGTAGTCCAGGTGGATTATTCGGCGGAAGGAATCCATGTGGTGGGCCTGGAGAGTCCCCCAGCCCAAAACGCAACCTCATGTAGGGTCTATTATGTAGGGTCTACTATGTTAGGGTTTTAGGGCGTTCGTGTTGCATGCAGGGGAGGGGGTTGAGGGGGTCCTCGCCTGTCGTCATGTGACTCACCGCGTGTGAGGGAGGGCGGGCTTACCTTCCATTTGCGCGAGGGCCGGGAGGGCTCCGCATGTAAGGCGGCGGGAGGCTCAGCTTTGATGCACGTATGCCACGTGCATGCCACACGTGAGAAGGCAGCGGGTGACGTGAAGCAGATTCACTCCATACTTTCAACTTTCATACATTTTCTCGACTGTTATTTGACCGTCATGTCTCAGTAATGCGAGCTATTTGCTTCTAGGAATGCTGTCAACGATGAAATGCTCGCAAGAGGTTGTGTCCGTGCTGGTGGGACCGCCACGGCGCATGCTCGCGGTCGAGCAGGATATACCACTGACCAATTAGGACCTTACAGGTCGATCCATGGTCGGTTCTTTTACATCCCACACCTCGGATTCCAGGGAGTTGCGCCTTCGTGGAGCTTGCTGCGGGCCCTGCAACTAGGTTCCAGCCGACTGAATGCGCCAAGAACCGACCGTATTCAGCCTTGAATTGACATACACACATAGTTCCTTAGAGACGCCAGGAGCGCCCGAAGGCCCAGCCACCACATGAAGAAAACCACAAGAGCCTACTTGGCGTCCAATCATTCACGCCATGCAACATCCACACAACCGTGAATCAAACCCCAGTCATTCAGGCAGGCGAAACCCACCTCCTTCACCTGTATATGCCCGTTGAGACATAGGCCTAGCCGAAAGAAGCCCGAACACTGCTGAGCACTGCCATACAAGAGATACATACATACATACATACATACATCCTTTGATCCCCGGCGTGGGTACATAGTGCAGTCTCCTGTGGCTTCGGGGTGCCAAAGGATTCGCAAGGATAAGCATACATACATACATACATACATACATACGTGTGAGAGGAGGCATGGGCCCGGACCTGGATCGGGGGAGGCGGACCGACGGGAAGGGGCGGAGAGGTTGGCGCTGATGAACAGAGCGTGGGAGGACGCGTTCGAGGAGACAGACTATGCCACGCAGGATGGGTCTGGCAGTGGGATGCAGGAATCTGAGGGAACGCAGCGTGAGCGGTCTAGGCAGGCTTCCGGTGAGGCAGGCGAGACAGGCGCGATGGCATCGAGGCTTTTGGAGAGCATGGAGGACGTGCGGCGGGAGGTGGAGCATCTGGGCACTGTGGAGGGTCAAGGAGGGGGCACCGCCGAGGCTCGATCTGGAGGGGCATGGGCAGGCATAGGCGGGCTCAGCCAGGCGGCGTCAAGTGTCGAGGATATCTTGAATGAGTGGGATGACCTTTTGTCGCCGGGCCCGGGGAGTGGGGTCTGGACTCAGGAGCAGAGTGGGGCCTCGCCGGAGCAAGCAATGGCCTTGGCTGAGGGAGGGGTGGCCACCTTGATGGGGGCGAGCAGGCGGGTGGCCGGCCTTCTTGGGGGGGTTGATGGCATGGGGGGAACTGATGAGGATGACGGGGGAGATGTGGGGAGGTCCGCGGGTGGAGTTGACACACGCCGGGCCCCTCAGAGCCCGGGGGCCCATCCCGGCAGCGATGACCACTTACAACAGGTTGCACGGCAGCATACGGCATCTCATCAGCTTCCGTGCCCACCGGGCGAGGTTGCTGGCCGTGCCGGAACTAACAGTGAGCAGCTGTCGGGAAGGCGACGACCGGGTGGTGAACTATCGGCCACCGGGAGGGCTTGGGACACACAGGCAACTGTGGGGATGGGACCCCAAGTAGGAACAGTGCGGCGTGACAGTTACAGCGCAAGTGTGGAGCGCATTGCTCAAGTTCGCGGCCACCTCGCAAGGCAATCAGCGCAAGGGCTCCAGTCAAGGGGAGTTGGTGCTGGGGGTAGAGGGCTACAAGCGCAAGTCGATGGCGGATGCGCAAGTTTGGATGAGGGCAACCCAGTTTATCATTCTCAGCCCCTTGGGACAGTGCTTGGGCATTCTGGCCGTGGCGTGGGTGGGCAAGCTCTCTTGAGATCAGGCTGTAGGCGGCAGCGGGGTGATGTGGGATGTGGGCTTGGTGGTGGAGGGGTGGCTCGATTGGCGGAGGTGAGCCGGCTCCACAGACGCAGCAGCAGTACGCCGGCAGGACAGCTGCAGAGGGGCTCAGGTGGCCCAGTGAGGCTCAGGGAGCAGAGGGGTGGTCTTGCGCATGGGCTTGGTGGTGGAGATATGGCTCGCGCAGCTCGGGGGGCAGGAATGAACCGGCTTAAGGCACAAGTCGGCAGTTCGCTGGCGGTGCAGATGCAGAGGGGCTCGGGTGGCTCAGCGAGGCTTAGGGGGTCCCATTCTTCACTAGTGAGCTCCGGAGAATCCGGATAGGTGTCCCGAAGTGTGTGCTGAATCCTTTGATCCCCGGCGTGGGTACATAGTGCAGTCTCCTGTGGCTACGGGGTGCCAAAGGAGTCGCAAGGATAAGCATACGTACATGTGTGGATATCCATGGACACCTCAAGCAAGGCTGCCCCATGACCAATGCAGCAGCAAAGGTGATACACAGAACGACATCAGATCAGCGGACAAAAGCCAGCCCACCATCATCCCAGTGGATGTGAGAAGCAAATCAGAAGCAGGGCGGGGCCGTGACAAGATACCACCAACTCATACATATTCCCAACCCAGACGCAAAGCAGCATGGAAAGATGATACGATGCGACCGATCATCGCCCAACAATTGTTGGTCCCTGGGTTACGGAGTAAGCGGACCCTGCTGGCATGCCCCCCAGTGGCTCCCGGTCGATGGATGGGACCTGTTGGTCCATGGTTATGCCATGAATGCAGTCATACCACACAGCATGGACACCCCATATTAAGGTGATACACTGAACGGCATGAGATCGGCCAACAAAAGCCAGCCCACCATCATCCCAGCGGATGTGAGAAGCAAATCAAGAGCTTCTCAGCAAGTGATCATACTTATGGAATCTACCCGATCCGGTTGGGCGTTTTGTGCCTCGTTTGCACGGGCCGCACAGGGAATGTAATCGGGAGCATCATTCAAGAAGGGGGAGAGAGCCATGGGAGAGACTGGTGGGAGAGGAGGGGGTGAATGCGAAGAGAACGGGAGAGAGCAAAGGAGAGTTACCGAACCTCAAGATACCTAGACACAGACCCATGCCACAGCTTGACTGCCAACGGGACCTTCCTGCGGCCCTTCCTTGTTTAATAAACCGTTAGCCAAGGAGAGCTTAGCAGGATTCGAGAACTCTAGGCCAATAAGCCAGAACTGCGCACCTGCACCTGATACCTTGGGCGCGGACTCGACCTTGCTCTTGTGGGAGGGGCATATGGATGGTGGTTGCTTGGGTTGCGGGTGTGAAGAGGGGTATGCTCCGGTCTTTACTCCGGGTGTCTGTCGTCTGTCAGCTCACTCAGCCTTCAGACCAGTGCACAGGGGTAAGAATGAGAGAGAATAGTCGGAGCACACAAGGCCGGCCGTGAGTCATTCCGCACACACTGGATGGCATGAGATCGGCCAACAAAAGCCAGCCCACCATCATCCCAGTGGATGTGAGAAGCAAATCAAGAGCAGGGCGGGGCCGTGAGTGCCCAACAATTGGAGCGTACACTACACAGGATGGATTCTGCTGAACAGAACGCATCATGCGTGAGTGTCCCCAGTTGTTGGGCACTCACGCATGATGTGTTCTAAGAGGGACTCATGGCAGAGCACCGATTTTCTGGCCCATCTCCATATATCATGGGATGGGGGTCCAGCTGAGAAGTGTCCCACCTGAGAGGGACAAGGGCGGCCAAGGTGACGAACATTACTAAGATGTTAACCAGGGAGACAGGTCCGCCTGCTGGCCCGTAGCTTCCTATAAGCCAATCCAGTCCACCTTGGTCCCCTGAGCCGAGGATGGGGGCTCACCCGTAGGTACAAGAGGGCTACAAAAATCACTTACGAAGGGGCTGTACAGGGGATGGGGAGTGGGGGGGGGTTTCCCAGGTTTGGCCATGATTCATCTCGCTATCATCTCGGTGGATGTGAGCAGCGATCAGGAACAGGGCGCAGCCGCGGGGGCTCGGTTGGGCAAGCTCCATGCTTCTAGGAATAATGCTGACGAAGATACCGGCATTCCCCATGACCTCGATTGAAAAGAGCTTCTCAGCAAGTCATCATACTTATGGAATCTACCCGTTCCGGGTGGGCGTTTTGTGCCTCGTTCGCACGGGCCGCACAGGGAATGTAATCGGGAGCATCATTCAAGAAGGGGGAGAGAGCCATGGGAGAGACTGGTGGGAGAGGAGGGGGTGAATGCGAAGAGAACGGGAGAGAGCAAAGGAGAGTTACCGAACCGCAAGATACCTAGACACAGACCCATGCCACAGCTTGACTGCCAACGGGACCCCCTGCGGCCCTTCCTTGTTTAATAAACCGTTAGCCAAGGAGAGCTTAGCAGGATTCGAGAACTCTAGGCCAATAAGCCAGAACTGCGCACCTGCACCTGATACCTTGGGCGCGGACTCGACCTTGCTCTTGTGGGAGGGGCATATGGATGGTGGTTGCTTGGGTTGCGGGTGTGAAGAGGGGTATGCTCCGGTCTTTACTCCGGGTGTCTGTCGTCTGTCAGCTCACTCAGCCTTCAGACCAGTGCACAGGGGTAAGAATGAGAGAGAATAGTCGGAGCACACAAGGCCGGCCGTGAGTCATTCCGCACACACTGGATGGCATGAGATCGGCCAACAAAAGCCAGCCCACCATCATCCCAGTGGATGTGAGAACCAAATCAAGAGCAGGGCGGGGCCGTGACAAGATACCACCAACTGATACATAATCCCAACCCAGATGCAAAGCGGCATGGAAAGATGATACGACGTGACTGATCATCGCCCAACAATAGTTGGTCCCAGGGTTACGGAGTAAGCGGACTCACCGAGCTCTCCAAGAGGCAGCGCCCGCCAAAATGGCACCACAGGGACAACCGTCGTTAAGGTGATACATACACATTGAACGGCATGAGATCCGCCGACAAAAGCCAGCCCACCATCATCTCAGTGGATGTGAGAAGCTTTCAAGAACAGGACGGGGCTGTGCCAAGATACCACCGACACACACACACACCCAAACCAATGCAAAGCAGCATGGATGGATGTATGTATGTATGACCAAGTCAAACACACACCACACACACACACACACGGGCGGGCGGCCCAGATTGGGGTTGCGGTGAAGGGAGGGGCGGACCTGGGGGTCCACACTGTTCAGGCGGCCCTGGATCGGCACCCGGAATGGGTCTGTTTTAAGGCAGATGCCAGGAATGCCTTCAATGCGGTGCACCGTGAGGTAATGTTTGAGGCTATCGAGCGGGACTTCCCGGAGCTGTGGGCATGGACGGACCTTTGTTATGGGGTGGATGCGAACCTGGGGTTTCGGCTGGGGGGCGTTGATGGCTCGGTGATGCGATTTGTCAAGTCGAAGGAGGGCACGCAGCAGGGGGACCCCCTGGGGCCACTTTACTTGGCCCCGTTGCAGGTGGTGCTGGAGCGGGTTCAGGAGGGACACCCTAGCGTGGTCATCTTTGCCTACTTGGATGACGCTTTCTTCCTGGGCCCTCCGGTTGAAGCAGCGCTCGCGTATGAGACTTATATGAAGGAGGCAGTGGCGATTGGCCTGGATATTCAGCCGGTGAAGTCAGCGGCTTTCTCGCCTGAGGGGGACGCCAGTTGCTTCGAGGCCGGGATGCCGGGTGCACGGGGGGAGCTGGACTTCATCGATGTCTTGGGGGTGCCGGTGGGGAAGGCAGAGGCGGTCAGTGTGGAGATGTTGAAGAAGGTGGAGGAGCTATGTGGCATCCTGCCCCTCTTGAACAAGCTTGGGCATGCGCAGGCCCAGGGGCTCCTGCTTCGATTCTGTGCCCACCCGAGGCTGGGGTTCTGGCTGCGAGGTGTGCCGCCGGAGATGATGCGGGAGGCGGCTGAGGAGCATGACAGGAGGATGCAGGGGGCGTTGCGGGACTTGCTGCCTGGCGGTGGATTGGCGTGGCACTCCTGTGAGTTTGCCACCCTCCCGCATGGGATGGGCCTGACTAAGGCGGCGAGGGTGAGCAGTGCGGCCTGGCTTGGCGGGTTTGCGCAAGTCTGGGAGGATATGCGGGAGCTCTTTCCAACAGTGACGGCGGGGACCGAGGACCTCGGGGCTGAGAGCGACTTGCCGTATGTCAATTCTTTGCAAGCGGCCATGCAGAAGGTGTCGGAGGCGATGGAGGTGATTGGGGAGGCGAGGGGAGCAAATGAGCATTTGCCACCACAAGTGCCAAAGGCGGACGACGTCAAGAAGTTGAGTGATTACAGCAGGTCTCAAAAACGTGCCCAACGGGTCTATGCTGCTGTCCTCCACTCTGCGGATTGGCTTTGGCTGGCTGGGCACGTGGGGGCGTCTCGGCTCCCCTGGCTTTTCTCGGTGACCTTCAACAGTATTGGGCCTGCATTCTTGAGGGGTGTTCCATGCTGCCCAACCCTGGAGCTCAGTTCGGCGGAATACCGGGTGGCCCTGCGGCACATTCTTCATGCGGAGCAGCCCCTCCTTGGCCAAGTGGAGGAGTGCCCCGATTGTGGAGGAGAGCGGGATCCCACCGGGACACACTTACTGGCATGCCGGGGGGGAGTGGGGGCTGGGGGAGGAATTTGGTACTCTTTCATCCACCACAAACTGCAGAGGGTGCTGTTCGAGGTGGCCAAGTCTGCCTATCCCTTGGCGTCTGCATTGCACGATGACTTCGCGGGCTACCTGACCTACTCACGGAATCATTGCCCGGATGTGACAGTGTTAGATGCAGAGGGACCGGGCCAGCATGTGCTGTTTGATGTGGCCACGACACGGCCGATGTCAGACGCGCACCTGGGAGCGGCCATGATGGCCCCCGGGGCGGCGAAGAAGGTAGAGGAGAGCAAGGTGGCGACGTACGGGGATGTCCGCCCACATCACTTCATCCCCTTTGGGGTGGAGGTGTACGGTGGGCTGGGGCCTGCGGCGTATGGATTCCTTCGGAAGACGCAGCGGCGCTTCAGGGAGCGGCGGTACATGGAGGCGAACGCGGAAGGGGGAGAGCAGGTGGATGGCAATGGGGACGAGGACGAGGACGAGAGGAAGCGGCACGTGGCGGGGCGGTGGGCTGGAAGGAGAAGTGGGTCCGGCTGCTTTCTTTCGCGCTTGCACGGGGGGTTGCAGGGCTGATCATCAGGCGGGCTGTAGGGCGATGTCCGGCCGGAAGTGGGTGGCGTTGGGCTAGCGGAGGGCGTGTGGGAGGAGGCATGGGCCCGGACCTGGATCGGGGGGAGGCGGACCGACGGGAAGGGGCGGAGAGGTTGGCACTGATGGACAGAGCGTGGGAGGACGCGTTCGAGGAGACAGACTATGCCACGCAGGATGGGTCTGGCGGTGGGATGCAGGAATCTGAGGGAACGCAGCGTGAGCGGTCTGGGCAGGCTCCCGGTGAGGCAGGCGAGGCAGGCGCGATGGCATCGAGGCTGTTGGAGAGCATGGAGGACGTGCGGCGGGAGGTGGAGCATCTGGGCACTGTGGAGGGTCAAGGAGGGGGCACCGCCGAGGCGCGATCTGGAGGGGCGCGGGCAGGCATAGGCGGGCTCAGCCAGGCGGCGTCAAGTGTCGAGGATATCTTGAATGAATGGGATGACCTTTTGTCGCCGGGCCCGGGGAGTGGGGTCTGGACTCAGGAGCAGAGTGGGGCCTCGCCGGAGCAAGCAATGGCCTTGGCTGAGGGAGGGGTGGCCACCTTGATGGGGGCGAGCAGGCGGGTGGCCGGCCTTCTTGGGGGGGTTGATGGCATGGGGGGAACTGATGAGGATGACGGGGGAGATGTGGGGAGGTCCGCGGGTGGAGTTGACACACGCCGGGCCCCTCAGAGCCCGGGGGCCCATCCTGGCAGCGATGACCACTTACAACAGGTTGCACGGCAGCATACGGCATCTCATCAGCTTCCGTGCCCACCGGGCGAGGTTGCTGGCCGTGCCGGAACTAACAGTGAGCAGCTGTCGGGAAGGCGGCGACCGGGTGGTGAACTATCGGCCACCGGGAGGGCTTGGGACACACAGGCAACTGTGGGGATGGGACCCCAAGTAGGAACAGTGCGGCGTGACAGTTACAGCGCAAGTGTGGAGCGCATTGCTCAAGTTCGCGGCCACCTCGCAAGGCAATCAGCGCAAGGGCTCCAGTCACGGGGAGTTGGTGCTGGGGGTAGAGGGCTACAAGCGCAAGTCGATGGCGGATGCGCAAGTTTGGATGAGGGCAACCCAGTTTATCATTCTCAGCCCCTTGGGACAGCGCTTGGGCATTCTGGCCGTGGCGTGGGTGGGCAAGCTCTCTTGAGACCAGGCTGTAGGGGGCAGCGGGGTGATGTGGGATGTGGGCTTGGTGGTGGAGGGGTGGCTCGATTGGCGGAGGTGAGCCGGCTCCACAGACGCAGCAGCAGTGCGCCGGCAGGACAGCCGCAGAGGGGCTCAGGTGGCCCAGTGAGGCTCAGGGAGCAGAGGGGTGGTCTTGCGCGTGGGCTTGGTGGTGGAGATATGACTTGCGCAGATTGGGGGGCAGGGATGAACCGGCTTCAGGCACAAGGTGGCAGTGCGCTGGTGGTGCAGATGCACAGGGGCTCGGGTGGCTCAGCGAGGCTTAGGGGGTCCCATTCTTCACTAGTGAGCTCCGGAGAATCCGGATGAGTGTCCCGAAGTGTGTGCTGAATCCTTTGATCCCCGGCGTGGGTACATAGTGCAGTCTCCTGTGGCTACGGGGTGCCAAAGGATTCGCAAGGATAAGCATACACACACACACTGAACGGCATGAGATCGGCCAACAAAAGCCAGCCCACCATCATCCCAGTGGATGTGAAAAGCAAATCAAGAGCAGGGCGGGGCCGTGACAAGATACCACAAACACATACATATTCCCAACCCAAATGCAAAGCAGCATGGAAAGATGATACGATGTGACCGATCGTCGCCAAACAACTGTTGGTCTCTGGGTTACGGAGTGAGCGGACCCTGCTGGCATGCCCCCCAGTGGCTCCCGGTCGATGGATGGGACCTGTTGGTCCATGGTTATGTCATGAATGCAGTCACGCCACACAGCATGGACACCCCATGTCAAAAAAGGAAACATGCGGGCACCTAAGTGCTCCCCACAAAATTCAAGGGAAAACACAGAAGGTGTACTTCACCACCTTCTGCCTCTCCTCGCAGCACGACAGACGAATCTACCGAGCTCTCCAAGAGGCAGTGCCCGCCACCCACCCACACACACACGGCTTAGGGGGTCCCATTCTTCACTAGTGAGCTCCGGAGAATCCGGATGAGTGTCCCGAAGTGTGTGCTGAATCCTTTGATCCCCGGCGTGGGTACATAGTGCAGGTGGAGATATGGCTCGCGCAGCTTGGGGGGCAGGGATGAACCGGCTTCAGGCACAAGGTGGCAGTGCGCTGGCGGTGCAGATGCAGAGGGGCTCGGGTGGCTCAGCGAGGCTTAGGGGGTCCCATTCTTCACTAGTGAGCTCCGGAGAATCCGGATGAGTGTCCCGAAGTGTTTGCTGAATCCTTTGATCCCCGGCGTGGGTACATAGTGCAGTCTCCTGTGGCTACGGGGTGCCAAAGGAGTCGCAAGGATAAGCATACACACACACACTGAACGGCATGAGATCGGCCGACAAAAGCCAGCCCACCATCATCCCAGTGGATGTGAAAAGCAAATCAGAGCAGGGCGGGGCCGTGACAAGATACCACAAACACATACATATTCCCAACCCAAATGCAAAGCAGCATGGAAAGATGATACGATGTGACCGATCGTCGCCAAACAACTGTTGGTCTCTGGGTTACGGAGTGAGCGGACCCTGCTGGCATGCCCCCCAGTGGCTCACGGTCGATGGATGGGACCTGTTGGTCCATGGTTATGTCATGAATGCAGTCACGCCACACAGCATGGACACCCCATGTCAAAAAAAGGAAACATGCGGGCACCTAAGTGCTTCCCACAAAATTCAAGGGAAAACACAGAAGGTGTACTTCACCACCTTCTGCCTCTCCTCGCAGCACGACAGACGAATCTACCGAGCTCTCCAAGAGGCAGTGCCCGCCAGAATGGCACCACAGGGATAACCGCCTCCCAAAACCCACCTCCACCCGGCGGCCGTCCCCGTTCACAGCGATCCGCCAGTACTTCATATCAAGGTCAAAGAACACAAGTCCCCCGGCATACACACACACACACATGCGGTGGAGATATGGCTCGCGCAGCTCGGGGGGCAGGAATGAACCGGCTTCAGGCACAAGGTGGCAGTGCGCTGGCGGTGCAGATGCAGAGGGGCTCGGGTGGCTCAGCGAGGCTTAGGGGGTCCCATTCTTCACTAGTGAGCTCCGGAGAATCCGGATGAGTGTCCCGAAGTGTTTGCTGAATCCTTTGATCCCCGGCGTGGGTACATAGTGCAGTCTCCTGTGGCTACGGGGTGCCAAAGGAGTCGCAAGGATAAGCATACACACACACACACACACATGCGGCGGAGATATGGCTCGCGCAGATCGGGGGGTAGGGATGGACCGGCTTCAGGCACAAGGCGGCAGTGCGCTGGTGGTGCAGATGCAGAGGGGCTTGGGTGGCTCAGCGAGGCTTATGGGGTCCCATTCTTCACTAGCTCCGGAGAATCCGGATGAGTGTCCCGAAGTGTGTGCTGAATCCTTTGATCCCCGGCGAGGGTACATAGTGCAGTCTCCTGTGGCTACGGGGTGCCAAAGGATTCGCAAGGATAAGCATACACACACACACTGAATGGCATGAGATCAGCCGACGAAAGCCAGCCCACCATCATGCCGGTGGATGTGAGAAGCATTCAAGAACAGGCTGTGCCAAGATACCACCGACACACTGAACGGCATCAGATCGGCCAGCAAAAGCCAGCCCACCATCATCCCAGTGGATGTGAGAAGCAAATCAGAAGCAGGGCGGGGCCGTGACAAGATACCACCAACTCATACATATTCCCAACCCAGATGCAAAGCAGCATGGAAAGATGATACGATGTGACCAACCATCGCCCAACAATTGTTGGTCCCAGGGTTACGGAGTAAGCGGACCCTGCTGGCATGCCCCCCAGTGGCTCACGGTCGATGGATGGGACCCGTTGGTCCATGGCTAAGGTCAAATTGGAGCCTGAGGAATTTTAGAGGTTTCTGTGCCGGTAGATCGATCAGGGTTTCCTGAGCCGTTAGATCAAATCAGCAGCTGAGTCAGATCTGACGCCAAAAGTATTTAGGAGTTCCGACAACGGGAATCCGCAGCTCTGTTTTTTTGTCTTCGCAAAAGAACTTCACAAGAAATTTTCCTCGCGGGAAATTCTTAGTGCGGCACACTGCAAAAATTATCCCACATTTTAACGTTACTGTGAAAGTCTAAAACTCTTGACGACTTACGAAAATGGCCGATCAAGGAGGTGAGCAAGGCGAGTCGGAGCACACCTCTGGCGCGTCAGAACAACCGGCGCTGAAGACCGGGATGGAAGCCTTGTTGGAGCAACAGGGCGCCATGATGAAGCTCATGATGGAGCAAATGAAGACTCTCGCGACGAGAGTTGAAGTCGCGGAGGCGGCGGCAGCGACAGCTGCCTCCCAGGCTGGTGGTTCCGCTCAGAGCGAAGCGGAGTTGAAGGAATTGAAAAAACTTTCGTACGTTCCACATGTTGAAGGGAATCCGTTCCCTACGCGACCTGCTACTCCGGAGACCGACATGCCGCAAATGCACGATCTCTACAACGACAAGACCTACGACGCCCTCTCCAAACACGCTAATTCTTCAATGCGTTACGAGCAGTTGGTGCTTGCTCCTGCGCTTTCGTACATGCATGACGCGATCGCGTATTCCGAGACGACCTTGGACTGGTGTCAGGACGAGAAGGACCTCGCAAGGCTGGAGGATTTGAGTCCGCGGATTTATACCAGCCCACAACATGTTGAAGGGCGTTTTTGCCCTTCTCAGCAATCGGTACACCATGCTGCAGCTCAGAGCGAGCATAGAATCGGACGCAACTTCTCAGGGCGGAGCTGAGGCGCTGCGGGCGAAGCTGGCCTTCATCGAGGAGAAGGTGTACGCTGGGAGCGACGGGCTGGTGAGCGACTCAGTGCTCACCAAGTGGTTGAAGGAACTCGATACCACGAAGGCGAAGGCTGTGATGCAGACCCACGCCAAGGCCAGCGCCAAAGCGTCGACTTTTCGTGACCGTCAAGGAGGCAACGGCAAAGGCGCAGCGGGCGGTGGAGCTGGCAAAGGTGAAGGCGGCCGCGGCAGCGGCAAGGGTGACAAAGGTGCAGGGCTTGGGCGAGGCGCCCAAGCCCAGACCTAACCTTCTGATCGGGGAGATGTTGGTCCAACGGAAAGAGCCCACCCTGCAGGAAAGGGTGCGGAGCAGAAGGGGGGCATGGCGCGCAGCTGGCGCGAACTCAGAGGTGATGCAGTGGATCAGCAAAGGGGTAAAGATGCGCTGGGTCGACAAGGCGCCTCTGCCTTTTGATCACGGAGTGTCGTTGGGCGACGTCACCCCTCCGCAGCTGGAGTGGATGGCCGAAGAGACCGAGCGGTGTCGCAAAACGGGCACATGGGTACGACCGAGGAGGTGATGACACGTATCCCGAGTGTTCCTGGTGCCGAAGCCGGGGACGAACAAGTGGCGTCTTGTGATGGACTTCCGCTGGTTGAACGCGCATTGCGTCAAGTCTTGCTGCAAGATGAAGACGCTGAAGAAGCTGCGACGGCTTGCCAAGCCGAACGACTGGTACATCAGCTTCGACCTCCAGGACGGCTACCACGTCGTGAGGATCGACCCTGCCTACCAGGAGTACATGCAGTTCAATGTGCGGGGGGAGTTATTCCAGTGCGGAGTTCTTCCATTCGGATGGAACGACTCACTTCGCATCTTCGTCAAGGTGATGAAGGTGCTCGCGGAGTGCCTGCGTTCCGGGACAGTTCCGTGTGACACCGGCGAGGCTGCAGAAGATCCACCTACAGTCCAAGGCGCTTCTAAGCGAGGCGTCGCGGCAGCGACGGTGGCTCCCAACCTGCAAGCTGGCAGCGTTCACGGGGCTCTGCCAGTCGGTGTATCTGGCAGTTCCTCCGGCGAGATTGTATCTCAGGGAGCTGCACTTCGTGATCTCCACCAAGAGGGGATGGGACGCGAAGGTGAAGCTCACACGGCAGGCGTGGAGCGACATCGAGTGGTGGCTCAGGCTGCCGGCTCAGAGCCGGTGGAACGGTCGCAAGATTTGGCGCAGCCCCACGAGAGTGAAGGTGCACACCGACGCGTCTCTGTTCGCATGGGGCGGGGTGCTGAACCTCAAGGACGCGGCAAGAGGATTCTGGTCCGACGAGCTACGGCACCTCCACATCACGCACTTGGAGCTGGAGGCCGTGTACAAGACGGTGCAATCCTTCCTGAGAGAGCTCACCGGCAAGGTGGTGCGCCTCTACTGCGACAACCAGGCGGTGGTGGCCATGCTCTCTCACTTCACGTCGCGCAACCCGGAGCTGATGCGGCGGATGCGGCGCTTATGGATCCTGCTGGACTTAAATGACATCGAGCTCCAGGCGAAGTACATCAGAAGCGAGGCAAACGAATGGGCCGACCGCTTGTCTCGGGACAAGGATCTGGACGACTGGCGGCTGAACTGCAGGTGGTTTCAGTGGGCAGAGCGGGAGTGGCACCGGCACACAGTGGACTGCTTCGCCTCGGAGCTCTCCGCCCAGCTGCTGCGCTACTACGCACAGTGGCACGACCCGGGGTGCGAGGGCGTGGACTCTTCGGCCTTTTCCTGGCTAGGAGAGGTCAATTGGGTCAACCCCCCGTGGTCACTCCTCGACGAGGTGGTGCACAAGCTGCGGGAGGAAGGGTGCGCCGCTACGGTAGTGGCGCCCTACTGGCCGGGGCAAATGTGGTTCCAGCAGCTGGAGGCCATGGCCGACGTGGTGGCGATCCTGCCCAGGAGCAGGGACCTCTTTACTCCCAGCAGGCTGGGAGGATCCGAGCTGCTCGGGGCCTCAAGCTCGGACGGCATCATGTTCCGCATCTCCGCCTCCCAGTGAGCCATTACCTGCAGGATGGGAAGCGGGCGGCCAAGCACGCTCCGCAGACGGAGCTGGCTGCTGGCTGCAAGGTGAAGGTGTACTAGTCCGCGGATGATGCCTGGTACACTGGCACCGTGGGTGACACGGGGCCTGACGGCCTGACCCACATTGCCTACGAGGATGGTGACGAGGAGGACTTGGACATGAGCAAGGAGAAGTACGAGGTGCTCCCGGCAGCGGTGCAGGAGGTGGCCGGCTGGGATGCGGCGCTTCAGGAGCACTAGAGGGGGGAGCTGGGGGACAGCTCCCTCACTGAGCGGGCGGTGCAGATGCAGGGGACAGCATTGAGCGACAAAACGGTGGGCAACTACCGGCCAAAGGCTCGGGCCTTCATGGCTTTCTGTGAGGCGGAGAGCAGGGAGCGGCTTCCGGCGACGGGGGCCACGGTGCGCCTGTACATTGCCCACATGCTGGACAAGGGCACAGTGCAGGCGTCCAACATGCAGCCTTACCTGTCCACCATCAACAACTACCATGAGGACATGGGATTCCCCGGGCCTGCAAAGGGCCGGGCGGTCTCCTGGGCGGTAAAGGGCATGTCCCGCCTCCAGGTGCAGGCGGCTGAAGCCGCAGGTGAGGAGCAGACGGTGCGGACCTGGCTGCCTGCCAGGCATGTCTCGGCGGTGCATGAACACGGGCTGGGGCTTGAGCCGGTGGGCTGGGCAGGTGGGCCGGGCAGCTACGGAGCTGCTCAGGGCGTGCACCTACGTGGTGTTTGCCTTTGTCACCTTCGGCCAGCCGGAGACAGGCGTGTCCATGCGCAGGGAGCACGTCAGCATCACAGGTGATGACATCTCCGTGGTTCTCCACAAGGAGAAAGGCAGGGGGCACGTGCGCCTCAGAAGGAGGCTCACCATCCCGGCAGCGGGGGTGGCGGGGCTTATGCGGCTCCTGTGGCACCGGCAGCAGGTGCGGGATGCCAGTTGGGGGCAGCGCCTGGTGACGGGCTTGGAGGTACAGGACAGCTACTGGAGGCTGCCGTGGGAGCAAGGAAAGCTCCAGTCGGCGCAAGCTAATGGCTGGATGCAGTTGGCATTGGGGAAGCTGGGGTGTGTCCCTCCGGAAGGGGGACACTTCTCTGGCCACAGTACCCGCAAGGGGGCTTGTGCCTGTGCCAGGGCAGTGGGCGCGGCGCTTGAGAAGTGCTGCTTCCTGGGCGGCTGGTCTCAGCTGTCCTCTGCCATCCACTCCTACATTGACCCGGCAGCTGTTCCCGACGAGCACATGGAGAAGTACTTCGGGTGGACCACTCCGAGATGGCGACAGCAGCAGCAGCGGCAGCCTGGCACAGAGCAGTGTGCCTAATGATCTCTGTTACATGGCAATGAGATGTGAAGAGCAAAAGAAATGGTTAAATTGGAGCCTGCGGAATTTTAGAGGTTTCTGTGCCGGTAGATCGATCAGAGTTTCCTGAGCCGTTAGATCAAAATCAGCAGCTGAGTTAGATCTAAAGGCTTTACACACGACAGTATTTAGGAGTTCCGCCCGTGGGAATCCGCAGCTCTGTTCTTTTGCCTTCCCTACCCACCCAACCCAGAAGACTCTAAACATTTTGCCTTAGAAGCTGTGCATCAGCCTAAAAAGCATGTGAAGCTGTGAATCAGCCTAGAGAAGACATTCCAAAAAGAGATTTTCTCTCACACACTTAAAAGCATGTAAGAAGAAAGCTATTTTTAATGTTTCTCTTTTGCTCGAATCCTCATTTGCCAAAGGCAGGCACTGCAATACATTTCATTAAAATGATTTTGTAAAGTGTTTAAAATGCATTTTGTGCTTTTTACATGCTTTCTAAATTCATGTTTTTGATGAGATGTCCAGACTGTCTGTGCACGTCAAGAGCAAAAGGAACAGAGCTGAACAGGCGTGTCGCTTCGTGGCTACTTGTACATCCTGTTTGTGTCACGGAGCTACATGTGTCATTCGGCTCTACTGCAGCAGGAGTCACGGATTCTGAAAGTCTGAAACCACAAAAATTCTGTTGCACTCCAATTTGAACAAAATGCTATGCAGTGTGCCTGATGGCAATGAGATGTGAAGAGCAAAAGAAATGCCATGAATGCAGTCACACCATACAGCATGGACACCCCATGTCAAAAAATGAAAACATGCGGGCAACTAAGTGCTCCCCACAAAAATCAAGGGAAATCACAGAACGTGGACTTCACCACCCGCCGCCTCTCCTTGCAGCAAAGGCAGACTAATCCACCGAGCTCTCCAAGAGGCAGTGCGCGCCAGAATGGCACCACAGGGATATCTGCCTCCCAAAACCCACCTCCACCCGGCGGCCATCCCTGTTCACAGCGACGCGCCAGTACCTCACATCTGGGTCAAAGAACACGAGTCCCCCGGCACGTGTAATCACCATGAAGCATTGGACACGGAGAGGGAGCAAGCGTCAGACGAATCCAAGACACTCCCAAAGAGCGAGCCGCAGACGAATCCCCGACGCCCTCAAAGAGGCAGTACCCGTCAGAAAGGTACCACAGGGACAGCCACATCCCATCATCCAAAGCACTCCAGTGGCCGTACCCGTTAACAACGAGATGCCAGTACCCCATAACGTGGCTACTGATCACCAGTCCCCCGGCAGGTGAAAAAACCCTGAAGGCGCTGGACAAGAAAGGGAGAGGCAGCTACAGACGATTCCCCGACGCTCTTACACACTGAACGGCATGAGATTGGCCAGCAAAAGCCAGCCCACCATTATCCCAGTGGATGCGAGAAGCAAATTAAGAGCAGGGCGGGGCCGTGACAAGATACCACAAACTTATACATATTCCCAACCCACATGCAAAGCAGCATGGAAAGATGATACGATGTAACCGATCATCGCTCAACAATAGTTGGTCCCAGGGTTACGGAGTAAGCGGACCACACACTGAACTTCCCTGGCATGGATACATAGTGCAGTCGGTCTTCTGCGGCTACGGTGTACCAAAGGGGTCGCAAGGATAAGCATACATACATACTGAATGGCATGAGATTGTCCAACAAAAGCCAGCCCACCATCATCCCAGTGGATGTGAAAAGTAAATCAGGAGCATGGCGGGGCCGTGACAAGATACCACAAACTCATACATATCCCCAACCCAAATGCAAAGCAGCATGGAAAGATGAAACGATGTGACCGATCATCGCCAAACAACTGCTGGTCTCTGGGTTACGGAGTGAGCGGACCCTCCTGACATGCCCCCCAGTGGCTCACGATCGATGGATGGGACCCGTTGGTCCATGGTTATGCCATAAATGCAGTCACACCACACAGCATGGACACCCCATGTCAAAAAAAGGAAACATGCGGGCACCTAAGTGCTCCCCACAAAAATCAAGGGAAATCACAGAACGTGGACTTCACCACCCGCCGCCTCTCCTTGCAGCAAAGGCAGACTAATCCACCGAGCTCTCCAAGAGGCAGTGCGCGCCAGAATGGCACCACAGGGACAACCGTCTCCCAAAACCCACCTCCACCCGGCGGCTGTCCCCGTTCACAGCGACGCGCCAGTACCTCACATCTGGGTCAAAGAACACGAGTCCCCCGGCATGTGTAATAACCATGAAGCACTGGACACGGAGAGGGAGCAAGTGTCAGACGAATCCAAGACACTCCCAAAGAGCGAGCCGCAGACGAATCCCCGACGCCCTCAAAGAGGCAGTACCCGTCAAAAGGGTACCACAGGGACAGCCACATCCCATCATCCAAATCACCCCAGTGCCCGTCCCCGTTAACAACGAGACGCCCGTACCCCATAACGTGGCTGCATACACACATACATACAAGCTATATGCGCCCCACACGTGCGAAGTGAAGTGGCTCAGATTGCAATATTCATGAGCCAAATTTCCGCTCCAGAGAGCGAGTGACGAGTCCTCAGCGCGGCGCACCATGCAGGGCAATGGTGGCTGTTAGAGCTCACGCCAGCCTTCCGCTCACCCAGCGCGGAGTGGCCGTCATGGTGGCGCTCACACCTTCCACACCTTGACCAGTAAAAAGTGACCATTGTACAGTTGCTCACACTTGCCTTCTGTTGACCCTGAGAGGAGTGATCAGTGGGGAAGGGCTCGTACGCCTTTGCCATTCTTCCAGCGAGGAGTGCTCGTTGGGCGGTCCAAGGAGGCAATGGTAAGCTCCTCTGCTTCCGAGTGATTTCCTATCTCCTCCATTACTTCCTACGCCGGGCCCTCAAACCGCCGGTCAATTGCCGCTTTCTCCCCCAACACAGATTCCCCAGTACGAAGTATGCGCTCCGGCTGCTTGTGGATATCAATGGGAACTAGAGGGCCAACGAGAAGGCCGCTTCATCGTTCCATGGGGCTCATACAAAGGACCTTCAAATTTGTAAGAAGAACGGAATGATTGCGTTCAAACCCTTGCTGGAGCCTACGGAAGTTCCGCTCTCAAAGGCTGGAGTTCATTTCTGACACCACAGACCACCAAGCACAGGCAAATGGCGGCCACAAGTCTGCTGCTGGCTCTTGCCACACGCTTGCGAACCGTTAGGAGGTCGAACCAGCTGCTCGAAAGTCTGCTGCTGGCTCTTGCCTCAGGGCAGGACCGATTCAAACACTCCTGTAGGGCACTCGTGACCCGACATTCATGTGCCACATGGGAGCTGTGCGGCACGGGGTTGGGCCGCACGATGCATCGTGGTGACATGTGCGGCCTCGCCAAGGGCGAGAAGGGGAAGCAGATTAAGCGACACGCATGGGAAACACCGCCCTACACGTTCCATGCAGCCCCGCATGCCACACGTCGCCCATCATGCTACATGCTGCCGAACAATCCAAAGCGCATAGGCGGGCATCGTGCGACCCGTCCGAGCCAAAAGAACACGCAGTCGCCTCTACGTGCGTATTGAGAATCCTCCTGATGCTACCCTGTTAAAAAAATCGAGCCCACAGCCCCGCACAGCTTCGGGTCCCACCATGCTGTCCGTGAACAAGAAGACGCTGCGGAACCCGTGCGCCGCCTTCGCCAGGCGCAGGACTTCCAGGAATCTCTCGGTGGGAACGAAAGGCGTTTCTGACGTTCTCTTTCCATGTCGAACATGCAGCGCCAAGATGGGTCTGGGCAGCGTGTCCCATCCAATGTGCGCCTGTGCCAATCCCTCCCCCTCCCCTCCCCTTCACCGTTCCCGATTCATAACCCTCTCCCAGATTCAGCTGCACGAAGCGGAGACTCGCCCAGCCTCGGCCACCCTGGGGATACACAGGGGCTGCACTTTGATCTCTGCATCACTCTCAGAAGGGACTGCAGGGGAGGTGCGTGGGCCGAGCACCATAGCTGAGTTCAGATCTATGTGGAGCCGGCTGCTTGCCCATCCGCTCTCCGCCCGCACCACCCGGACAGCCAACCGTCATTCCTCCATGTCTCGAATCCACAACCCACAACAGCTGCAAAGAGAACAAACTTTGCTTTTGTTTTCTTTTACGGACATCTAAGTGATGTGGTGGTTACCAATGCTGCTGCGCGCACTTTTAGCAGAAAGCTTGGCAAGGTGAGCCAGACACATTGGACGCACTCAGCCGCACCTGTCATATTGCATCAGAAACAAGAACATCTCCGTCGACAGCGCAAAAACACTCAGACCAGTCCTGGGCGCACCTCCCACCCCGCCCGCGTGTTGCCTCGCGTCACCTCCGCACCAAACACACCAGGCCCAGCTGCAGGCGGGGAGGGGCCCGGTCGCTGCAAGGAAGCACCAAACACTGCAGCACCTCTGACCATACCCCGGGGATGGAAACTTGAACGAATCATGTTCTGTTCACAGAAACCTGACCTATCAACACCGAGTCATAACAACACATAACACGCGCCTCAGAAGCGAAGCATGCCGGGCGTCTCAGCAGGGAAACGTCTCATGGCCGTAAGGCATGGTACTTGCAAGCGATGAGAGCATCAAGATTCAGCAAAAGGGCGATCAGACTCCCTGGTGGGACGACAGACTGATGGACTTCACTTATGACCGTCGAAGAGCACCATGGAAATATCGACCGGACAATCTCAGCATCATATCACTCATGCCCATTACCGTGGTCGCGCACTCCGAGAGGGCCGTGTGCCGGGCAAGTCATCGAATCCGCGATGTCACATGCTCTGGTGTGGCATATTGCCTCAAGCCCATGGCGAGGCTGGCAGCATCTATATGCGACCAGAAGCAAGGCCTCGCCGCACCTACATGCGACCAGAAGCAAGGCCTCGTTGCACCTGCATGCGACCAGAAGCAAGGCCTCGCCGCACCTACATGCGACCAGAAGCAAGGGCTCGCCGCACCTACATGCGACCAGAAGCAAGGCCTCGCCGCACCTACATGCGACCAGAAGCGAGGGCTCGCTGCACCTACATGCGGCCAGAAGCAAGGCCTCGCTGCACCTGCATGCGACCAGAAGCGAGGCCTCGCTACACGTACATGCGACCAGAAGCAAGGCCTCGCCGCACCATGCGACCGGCCGAGGCCTCGCTACCACATGCGACCAGAGAAGCAAGCCGCTGCACCTGCATGCGACCAGAAGCAAGGCCTCGCCGCACCTGCATGCGACCAGAAGCAAGAGGCTCGCTGCCACCTACATGCGACCAGAAGCAGGGCTCGCTACCTACATGCGACCAGAAGCAACGCCTCGCCGCACCTACATGGGCCAAGCAAGGCCTCGCCGCACTACATGCGGTCAGCGAGGCCTCGTTGCACCATGCGACCAGTGTGAGCCTCGTTGCACCATGGAGCCAAGCAGGGCTCGCTGCACCTACACATGCGACCAAGCGAGGCCTCGCTGCACCTGCATGCGACCAGAAGCAAGGGCTCGCTGCACCTACATGCGACCAGAAGCAAGGGCTCGTTGCACCTACATGCGACCAGAAGCGAGGGCTCGCTGCACCTACATGCGGCCAGAAGCAAGGGCTCGCTGCACCTGCATGCGACCAAAAGCGAGGCCTCGCTGCACCTACATGCGACCAGAAGCAAGGCCTCGCTGCACCTACATGCGACCAGAAGCAAGGCCTCGCTGCACCTGCATGCGACCAGAAGCGAGGCCTCGCTACACGTACATGCGACCAGAAGCAAGGCCTCGCCGCACCTACATGCGACCAGAAGCGAGGCCTCGCCGCACCTACATGCGACCAGAAGCGAGGCCTCGCCGCACCTACATGCGACCAGAAGCGAGGCCTCGCTGCACCTACATGCGACCAGAAGCAAGGGCTCGCCGCACCTACATGCGACCAGAAGCAAGGCCTCGCTGCACCTACATGCGAGCCCAGAAGCAAAGGCCTACGCCCCGCACCCATGCGACCAGAGCGAGGCCTCGCTACTACATGCGACCAGAGCGAGGCTCCGCTACCTACTCAGGCCAAGCAAGGCCTCGCCGCCTCTACATGCGACCAAAACAAGGGGCTCGCTGCACCTACATGCGACCAGAGCGAGGCCTCGCTACACCTACACATGCGACCAGAAGCAAGGCAGCCTCGCCGCACCCTACATGCGACCAGAAACAGGAGCCTCGCCGCACTGTCGACCAGAAGCAAGGGGCTCGCCCGCACCTACATGCGACCAAGCGAGGAGCGCTGCACCTACATGCGACCAGAAGCAAGGCCTCGCCTCACCTACATGCGACCAGAAGCAAGGCCTCGCTGCACCACATGCGACCAGAAGCAGGCCTCGCTGCACCTACATGCGACCAGAAGCAGGGCTCGCTGCACTTACGCCACGACCAGAAGCAAGGCCTCGCTGCACCTACATGCGACCAGAAGCAAGGCCTCGCTGCACCTACATGCGACCAGAAACAGGGCTCGCTGCACCTACATGCGACCAGAAGCGAGGGCTCGCTGCACCTCCCTGAGTACCACACAATCGCTTGCGTCAAAACATTAGATTCAGTGATGAGGATGGAGGCAATGTGGAAGCGGGGGAGGAAGGGCGAAGGAGACGAGTGGACATCGGATACATGGACAGTTGCATGGCGCGGGCGCCACTGGCGGTGGTCGGGGGAAGGGCCAGCGCAGCTCTTACTTGGATGAGGTCTTAGCTAAGGTGCCCGGGTTCACGTTTCTCTCCAGGAACATGTCTCTTCGGGGACTGCCGATCTCGGCATATGAGCACGCACTGGTCTCGCGGAAGTAGCAGGCGTTGCCCCCAGAGGAACAGGCGGTTCTGTTGGCGTACGCCCAGCTCGGCTCATCGGACCTGGCGCACCCCCAGGACCCTCCAGACGCACTCAGCCTCGCACATGCCACAGCTCTGTGCACATGATTCCTGGATAGCGTTCCCGATGAATTCTACGGACCTGCTCTGGTGGTGGCCGGCGTGCAAGCGATAGCCATCACTTGAGTGCTAGCTCCCTAGGATGTATCAATGCCAGGCAAGCTCCTGAGTGTATCAATGCCAGGCAAGCTCCTGAGTGTATCAATGCCAGGCA